>JAQFXQ010000158.1:0-11151 GCA_034693645.1 Pergamasus crassipes | reverse complement strand
AATGCTAGCTGAGGCTGGTGTTTCTGAAATCACTGTGCGACACATATGCCGTCCTGATATGATGTTGCATCTGTACAATTTTTTTGTCGAGTCTGGGATTAATGATTAATCAATGAAAATACTTCGAGAATAGAAGCAGCAGGGCAGGAGGCATCAAGCGTGTATCATTGTTTCATCTTTTTTTGTTGTTTCCTCAGTACCCATAGTTATATATAAGTCACACTTTATTTTTACGATAAAGAGGGCTCTCTTATTGCTCAAGGAGATTGCTCCTCACCCTCTAGGATCAGGGGTATGGATAGAGTTGCTTACGCTATCTATCACGCGTTATACATATATACTTATGTTGATAGGCCCTTCATAATATTTTACATTAATCAAATCATTTTTTTGAGAAATTTAAATTACTGGCGGTATCACTAAACTACAGGCATACTACGAACTTACTTTTACTACAGTTATTTTCTTCCCTGATTTTTATATTCATCACCGCCATAGCTACAGATACCATCTGATTGACTGTTATATCATCTAACCCTGTATATATATATCAATGCTAAATATCTTCATGTTTTTCTTGCTTTACAGGAAGTGGCTTACGAATCCAGTGCGAAAGCTAAGCCATGGCCGCATTGATAAAAGCGTGGACTGCCCCTCGAACACATCCACTTCCCATGGTCCCAATATGCCCACCCCCTGTATATCCACGCCCAACCAATCCTCAGCAACCTCCATGGCTAACAGGCCGCCCACCGGACATCCATCCCGGGCCAATAATTCCACGAATAAGTCTAATACACCTAACAAGGTAAAGTATTAATTTATTTTTGTGATTTATCTTATTTATAGTTAAAGTTTATTATTCACTCATGTTGTCAAGCTGCTTATTATGTTACAATCAACTAATGATTAATTTATGTATCTGAATTTAATTATTTTCGGTGTTTTATGTTCAATTTATCGAACTGATATGAAATATACCCTCGGGGGTATGCCACTGCCACTATCGATAAAATACACATATCTCCCAAGGTAATTGTTGGGTGTTACAAATATATTTTATGCAATTCTTCTCCCTCGATGTGTTTCACAAATTAACAAGAATTATCTATAGTGAAGAAACATAAGTATTTTTATTGTTCTTTTGAAACATTTGTCAAGTTTTGTCGTGCACTACAATAGTGGATATTACAATATTGTCAACTATTTTATCCTGGATACCCGTAAGTATATCAGTGTAATTTGTTGTCGTTTTGATGATGATGGTTACTAATCATCATAATATGAAATCATCATATCAGCCAACTCCCCTTTAATATCACAAATACTTCTCAAGGTCTTCTATTTTTCGTCTATACCACTCTCCCTCTCTCTCTCCCTGTTTAACTGGTCTGAACAGCGTGTGTCTTAGAGAGAATTACATGGTTTAGATATTATGATCACTGCCAATGTTATTTGCGACTGACAAAAAAATTAAAAAATAATTCATTATTTTCCTTATTTCGATTAATGTTTGACCGATTATACATGCTGCGTACACTCCTGTACACTCCTTTTTCATTTTTGCATTTGTCTCTTCGTATGAGTATATGTATTGACCAAAAATATGCGCTTTGTCTGTGGCACCCACGGTAAACCATTGAGCCGTGTCTCTCGATGTATTGGGCCATATCCATCCATGATCTCGTCTGAGTAAAAAGAGAAGGGGAGGGGAAGAGTATGTTGACATATTATTGTGAACTCTATGCTTACCAAGATTCATTTGTTCCTTTATAGGTTTTGAGTAGTAAAGAAGAAGTGGGAGGTGGTGGTGCATCAGGGGTTGGTGGTAAGATGGTGTCAAATGAGGAGGAGGATATATGTGAGCTTCCTCCCCCCATGCATCTACAGAAACATGAGTTTAAACACGCCATCGATCATAATATTAATGAGGATTCTAATGTAAGTATCAATCAATTATAACTTTTACTCTGATATTGATTTGTTAATGTAAGCCGCAGACCATCTACGGTCACCGTTCTCGGCAGACCCGCAAGATTGAAATAATTTTCAGTTATATAGTATATACATATGTCGAATACTAAGAATCATCGCAGGGTCAAATTGTGATAGTATATATGTATGTCAATAAACCGAAATAAAAAAAAATAAAGACAAATAAAGTAGGTGCGTCAATAAAATTTGTCAGTTTCATAGATAATTGTAGACTTGCTCTCTAAGAGACAGTCGTACAGGTGGGCAGACCGTCCTCACTTGGAGAATTGAAATTTCTTGTGGTATAAAACTATGTGAGAAATTACACACGAGGAATCAAATTTTGCTTTTGAATATTTAAAGAAATTTATTTTTTATCCGCAGGACTGTGATAAATCTGGTTCAGCTTTGGCTACAGAGCTGGAGCATATCGTGAAGCTCGATGAACTAAGTACAGAAGAACAGAATGAGATCAAACTGCAGTTGGAGAAGAGACAGTTTGTTCTTAAGGAACTGGTAGAAACAGAGAGGGATTATGTGAGAGATCTCGGCCTGGTTGTTGATGTACGTCCTTGATATATTTATTTGTTTGTTTAACTAACACATGTTTGCTATTATTAATCAATAGACTATTGACATGATTTCTTAATATTTAGATAATAACTGGTTTTGCTGTCGATTATTTGGGTCACTATCTGTCCGATATGATCTGCTAACTACCGTTTTTTAAGACTTAGTCAAGAAAATACACTGCGTTTACTATGGGGCTTGTGTTTTTATTCATTTTTTTATTATTGTCAGGATACTTGGGTTATGGTCGGAAGGTTTCAAATCTTTATGTCGTTCTAATTTTGTTGTGTCTATCTCCAGGGATATATGAATGCTATTCGCAACGAAACAATTATCGTACCAGAGGATCTGAAGGATGGAAGAGATAAAATTGTATTTGGAAATATTGAAGCAATCTACGAATGGCATAGAGATTTGTTCCAGGCTGAACTGGAAAAATGTCTGGAAGAGCCTGAGCGATTAGGATTGTTGTTTAAAAGGTAAGCTCGCCTATCAATTCGATTTTATTCATGTTGTTTTGACATAAACATTTTATTACATTTGGAGAGAGTTACTTCGGAATATTTGAATAAAATTAGTTCATCCCTTGATTTGTCACGCTTGCGAGTCTTGGCATCATTTGTACCTGTGAATTACTTTTTGACTAGTTTTCTCTAGATGGAGTCGATGCACTTCTGTGACTTAATTTACACGCCCTGACAATTCTAGAAAACTCCTACGAATATATGGCCTGGTTGCTCGAGGCAAAGATTATCTGCTCCAAAAGTTATTTCTAACTTGAGTTATTTTTAATGAATGAATGATTTTAATGTGCCCGTATGGGAAAATCCCATGATGATTTTGCTGGAGCTGCCAGCCCGCGAACTTTTGAACACCATTTCCATTAGCACCGTCGGCGGGCAATTCAAATTAATTCGAACGGTTCCCTATCAGCAGACACGGTGGTCGTTGTGCTGCTAGTGTCATGGAAACCATCTCGTTCACTATACTGTTGGTGCAGCGGTCATGGATCTTGCGGAAACGACGGAAACATTGTCCCATCGCCCTAGTGGCTCAGTGGATAACTCTTTTGGATATAAATAAATAAATAAATCACAGCAGTGCATCGACTCTATCTAGCCTCAACACATTAATATCATATACACTGACTACGACGTCGTACGAGTAACTTTGGTGTTATAAATTATAATTCAAGTTATTAGTTGTAAAATAGCAACAACATATCACAGCAACCAGGCCAGTCTTGTTGTTTTCCAAGAGCTTTCTTCGTTTCCTACTGATAACATTGTTATCGTGAATTATTCCGGAGTAAAAAATTGCTACTTAATCGATAAAATTCCCCATAAGTTTCAGAACTTGTCTGAAATGTCAATTGTTGCTTTTCACCCATTTTGCAATAAAGATGAAATTGAAGAATTCTCACTCAATGTTATTCCACGTAGCGTAATGTGCTTGATACATAGTAAACAACCTTGGTGTTCAACGTACCTTCTTCCACCAGTTTATGAGTCGTGGTGATTCAATGGCCATCATGCATCTGGTGTTTGAATAAATGGTGATCATCAATGTGGAATATATTGTTGTCATTTAAGGCCAAACCGCTGACCTCCCCGGCCCCATCAGTTGCATGCGACTCCAAACGACAGGTGTCAGCAGAAATGCCACCTGCATTTTCTGACAGCTTCGTAAGTGACAATGCACCAGAATAATAACCTACAAACAAAGTTAATTTCGTCATTAGACAATTGAATATGTATTGTGTGCTCAGGCTCTAAAAAGATATCATTAATGATACAATTCGAAGTGTGTTTAAAATGTAGAATTAAACATACACTGAACCGTATTTACCTGTGACAAAGTCTGTGTCATTCATCCATTTTAAAGCGCTGCAGTCTGAACGAACAGGTGGTGTCCAGTCATTCAATTCAAGGCGAAGAACAGATCTTTTGAAAAACTCCCTACGAACTCTGGCGAGTGGATTTCCACATTGGAGCATATTCTGATAATTAAGGATGGAAAACATTGTTGAAGATTAGTCTCAAATGCAAGTTTACTTAAGCGTCGACACGATCTTTCGAGGTTGTTTTCGTAATGACATGTTTAGTCATAATTAGCAGACGATATTCCAGTTTAGTTTCAATACTCGTGGATGGGAGGCGCCACTAGCGCCTTTTGGTTTGAGATGAGTACTTAGTTTCTTGAGAGGGGACATTCGCATGAATTGTACGTAATCACACGAGTTGTATTGCATTGTGTTTGCAATACTGGGTGACTATCTAAGAGGACGTAAGGCTAACGCAGGTTTAAGACACGACCGGGTTTGTTTGAATATGAAGACGAAGTGATTTAGTATTGATAGGTTCAATCTGTAGGATGTTTGATTGATTGATTGATATTTATTAGCATAACTCGTAGTTGCCCTTTTTTTATCAGGGGCACCTCCTAATAGAGGCGCTGTTGTAAAGGTTCCTATAGTCAGAGTTCGACGTCTCTCCGGAGTCTGATCAGGGCTTCGTGGATAGCCTGATTACGCGTTTCGTCCCGAATTCTTTGTCTCCCTCTGTTTGAAAGTCATGTAGGCAATGGTATCTAATCATAAGTAGCGAACGATATTTACATTATAGTTATATTCATAGTGGATAGGTGGCGCTACTGATCGTACCGTCGAACATCTCTCATTTTCTCTGAGATGCATACTTGGGTCTCGATTGAGCTTGTATGGCTCGGATCATTGAGATGTGTTCCACACCAACATTTTCTCTTCTTAACCTGAATATCCATCTTCTTTTGATTCCTCCGCTATTGGTTTGGCTCCTCGCGTTCCTGTTCATCGCCATGCCTTTTCAGGCTGACGTCATTTTTGAATTCTTTTTAAACTGTTGGAGTATCATATTACCTCTTACTGTTGGAGTATCATGTTCTGTGGACTGGCCTTACAGACACATGCGCCTAGGGCGATATTCTGAAGGCCCTCATTTAACTGTATTCGAGATGAAGCTGTAATGTTCAAAGTGTATCGACGTGTAGACGTCTCCTTTTGAAATCTTCAGAGCATTTTATTACAAACTACATTAACATCTATCGATTGTGGACACGCTCTTGGTTGAATTTGACAAGTGTTTCATTACGGAGTTAGGCATATCGATCTGTAGGCATCATCTTGGTCAACTTTCTCTATACTGGCCAACTCTAATATATTGTTATGCTCTAATATATTGTTATGCTCTAATATATTGTTATGCTCTAATATATTGTTATGCTCTAACATATTGTTATGCTCCAATATATTGTTATGCTCCAATATATTGTTATGCTTTAATATATTGTTATGCTCCAATATACTGTTACGCTCCAATATATTGTTATGCTCTAATATATTGTTATGCTCCATTATATTGTTATGATCTAATATATTGTTATGCTCTAATATATTGTTATGCTCCAATATATAGTTATGCTCCAATATATTGTTATGCTCTAATATAATGTTATGCTCCAATATATAGTTATGCTCTAATATATTGTTATGCTCCAGTATATTATTATGCGCTAATATATTGTTATGCTCCCGTATATTGTTATGCTATAATATATTGTTGTGCTCTAAATTATTGTTATGCTCCAATATATTGTTATGCTCTAATATATTGTTATTCTCCAATATATTGTTATGCTCTAATATATTGTTATTCTCCAATATATTGTTATGCTCCAATATACTGTTATGCTATGATAAACTGTTATGCTCTAATATACTGTTATGCTATGATAAATTGTTATGCTCTAGTATATTGTTATTCTCCAATATATTGTTATTCTCTAATATACTGTTCTGCTATGATCAATTGTTATGCTCTAATATACTGTTATGCTATGATAAAATGTTATGCTCTAGTATATTGTTATGCTCGAGTATATTGTTATGCTCCAATATACTGTTATGCTCCAATACATAGTTATGCTCTAATATATTGTTATATTCTATTGTATAGTTATGCTCTAATGTATTGTTATGCTCTAATATACTGTTAAATTCTAATATTTAGTTAAGCTCTAATGTATTGTTATGCTCTAATATACTGTTATACTCTAATATATAGTTATGCTCTAATGTATTGTTATGCTCTAATATATTGTTATGCTTCGTACACCTAGGTACATTTGTACAGACAGCGTTGATCTGTACTACTCTTCATTGACTCTTCTGGTCTCCACTATTAGGCTTTCATTCAACAATCCTAAGTAATGATACGTAATTAATTATATTATTAATGCTGTTTCTTCTCATTCAAGTTAATAAGCATGGAAAATGTGTGAATATATCGTATGCTTTCAATACCGGCATACCTGTCCCTATTGTTGAAACGGGCTCAGGTCTACTACGCGGATAGTTCATGTCCTTATGTAGACCTTGAGAAGAACAACTTCATTGGTAAAAGTTATTGAAAAAACTCATTCTTCGAAAAAAAAGATCTGAGGGCAGTGAATGAAATTGTTCTTCTCAAGGAATGTCGGACATCAATCCACACTTTTTTTCTCCCTTTCTCAATTTGGAGGGTTATCGGCTCTATCTCACGACTGCATCTCGACTGTATTGTTTTTTAAATTTAATCTGAAGGGGGGTTAGAGCTGGACTAGACAAAGTGGCAACATACTTAGTTGCAATATGTACATGTGGCCGTCCACTTATTTGGCAACGACTTTATTGAGAGCGGCTCGCCTCCGCTGCGCTCCGGCTCAATAGCCGCTGCACGGCTTGTTTTCGGTCTCATACAGTTCAGTCACAAATTCCACACCAGATAATTGAGGCACTGAATGGCTAAGATGGTCGTTAATGGCCTATCAATCTTGAGGGTCGATTACATCCTACCTTTCAAAAGTACAATGACGAAGGCGAATGAAACAGCTATGAAGTCCGCAATCGCTGGTTGTGCACGAATGGCAATGGATTGCTGAAAGCAACAAGCGTGCAGGTAACATTAGCGGAGGCATCCTTGATCCCGGTGCGACTTCGTCAGCATTGGAAGCACAGTGAGCTGATATCAAGGCTAACGAGTGTAAACCAGGGTTTGATTCAGGCCACTGTTTTAGTAAGAACGCACACGGAGGCAGCAAAACTAGTTGCAAGCCCGCGACTGTCAGTGCCAAGTAGGCCAGAGAAGAATGCGGAGAAGGCAAAAATAAGGATTGGGCTGAATATTCCTGCAATAGCCGGAAAGAAAGCTCTGGATCAACAATCTCTCAGGTGTTCGTCGGAGATCTTTATCTACAATATTATCAACAAGAGAAGTGCCCTGCTGTTTGAGATCATCCAATCTTGGTCCTTACACGATGAGTGTTGAGGTCGCATTGACTGCTCCAAGGGAGTCTGTTAACTTTAGCCATATTTTTTACTACAGCATACTTCTAAACTTACCTCAAGCAATGAAAAACAAAGTCTCGTATACGAGATAAGTGTTGGCCTAAGCCGAGGTCGGGTAGTACTATATTATAGTAAATGGTTCCTCAAAGAGGTCTATAACACCAGTCTCGTATGTTACAACATTGAATGAAAAGTTAGAAAAAGACTAATGTTTAAAGCGTTATGGGAGAAGGTCACCCTATATGAACTTCTACAAATTTATTTATCGCAAAACTTAGTGAGAAATTGAAGGATGAAATCCAAATGTGGAATATAGTTAGAAGGTGTTGAAGATGTTTCAGTCAATGTCTGAGTGTCAACTACAAAGTTTTAGTCTCATTTCCGGACTTTGAATGCGGTCATGACGTAACAACTCTTCTACGCTCAGAAAATCCCAAAATTGCACATTACTGACACCAATTGGTTCTAGAGTTGCACTTTTGTGGTGAGTGTTTCTCCGCAACACCTGCATGAGAAACCTCGTGAAACCATTTGTCTCCATCGATATCAGGAAGCATGTATAACGTAAAAATGAGAATTCTTGCTTAAATTCGCACTACTTGTTTTAGCCCTCCAGGTCTTCGCAAGTCTTCACCTCCGCATAAGCCCAGAGACGAAATGGAGAAAGCTCCTCCTGAAGAAGTTCAACATTGCTCTGGGGATGAACGTTCTGCGACTCTTCTAACTTTCTAGCGATGTCCGCAATGACTAGAAAACCCCAGATGACTTCACCAATACACTTAGCCAATTACTGTTGCGAAGCGTATCATGTCTTGTTCTAAGCTCTGAACTCATCCCGTCACGGCGAGCCATTTACGGGATAGATATTCATTAACTAGACGTTACCTACATGTGACAACATGGAAACCTTGATAATGTAAATGTGTCCTCTAAACTCTGCTAGTTTCAGAAAGGAACGAATTTAAGAAAATGAAGGAAAATAGTTCACTGGCGAAACAACATTAAGTTCGACTTTGAATAGATAATAGATACTGTTTTCAAAGCAAGTTGTACTTAAACTTGGCACACCCCTCCAATGAGGCCTTTTATTTAAAAAGTGAATCAAACATTCTTTTAGCTGAACACCTTGTTTAAGCTTTCCGCTTATTCTCGTCCCGTCCTGGCTCGCGGCCTTCTCACGCGTCACCCCCCCCCCAGTATATATTGTTCTACCTGTTGCATTTAACTCTCCAAATATGAGTAATTTTGTTGGTATATTAAATTTCATATAGACATCGATAGGACTCATTCGTCATACTTCGCTGTTAACTTGTTCTACTTTATTTAAACAGTGTTAAAATAAGAATTTATTGTTGGACCCTTTACAGTAGAAATATTGTTCACATGCTTATTGCTGATACATTTCGGCAAGGTCGTCCACAGAGCAGTTAAGGTCGATCGGATACGCTTCCTACCAGCATTTGCAATGAATATATGAATGAAATCAAACACAATTTTATTTCAGATATTGAATATTCAAGCACTTGGCGAACAACTACTCACGTTTAGCAAGTCGCTCTCATTACACTATTAAGCTTTCAGATTATGCAATCTGAGTTAGTATTGAATAATTCATCTAGATATTTATTCATCACACTTACCGCAGATTAACTATGCATAGAATATTATGTTCAAGGCGAATGGAGCAAATCTGAGATTAGTTACTCGTAAGAATTTGTATATCCTCTCCTCCAACGACAACAAGTTGCCTTGAGAAACAAGTTAATCTGGATCGAAAAGGTAGCAGATGTTCTAGTCTGGCTTGACAAGTGCGAGGCACAACCGACCAACTGCCTGCTCTGTGCCTCGATTATCTAATCTCATCAGTTTGAATAAAGCTTTCTGTGACGACTATGTCAAGCCTGGCGAGATCATTGAGATTTCTGTATATAATGTTGGTCTTGTCACCAGTGTTTATCGCCGTATTTAGAGGTAAGTTACAATGGAGTTCAGTATTGCAGAAAATCACTTTTCATCCCTTTTGCCCTTTAAAGGTATATAGACCAGTCGTTGCCCTATTACCGGTATCAACGTCTCCCTTCCACTTTTCTTATGGGCAACACTGAAGGAATAATGAAAATGTGTCTAGGCCCGCTATATTGTTTGCTTCTAGTCTTTGAATCACTTGGGGTTAATTACACCAAAAAACATGGGCAAATAACGTTATTTTTCCTCGCTGGTAACTCTGTACTTTTTCAACATAGATGAATATACTTTTACAGGAGAACGTGTCCCCATTCAAGTGAATCCTGATGATAACGAGTACGGAAGGACGACACAGTGAGGATAAGCATCCTCTTTGATAATTAATTAACTACAATAAACACCGATATTAAAGAATAGAAGGAACGTGTTCAAGTTTATAGTAGTTAGTCACGTCTAAGTTTTCCATATCTTAGTTAAGACGGGTATACCAAAAGACAGTGGCTCTGAATGGCGGTGCCGGGGCCAGGTCAAGTTGCCTATCGAATCCTCTCTCGAAGCTTAGATCTTACTTCTTCCAAACTGCCGATCATGAAGTCGTTGTTAATGAAGCGCATTTTGAGGGTTATGTTGTTCCGCTGTTATTTAGGGATTATAAGTGGTGTGAAACAAGTGTAACTGAAGGGAATAATCGAATTCATAGTTGTTGGTAATGTGTTCAGGGAGTAGTTGAGTTGTGTTGAGTTGGGGTAACTTGAGAGAAGGAATGTTGTGGCGTGAAAAGTTAGTGAAGGAAGAAAAAGAAAAGTACACAAGTTGGGATTGTCGGCGTGCAACAAGCCCCAAATAATGACTAGGACGGTAGCCGAACAGTTTAGTTCACGTTGAGTAGAGCTGTGAGGTTCTTTTAGGACATGGGCTGTCGGAATAGTAGGATAAGGTATTAAGACCTGGAGATTTAAATGCGCTCATGGAGAAACTCGATAGTGATATTGAAACTGGATGGCGTGGGCAGAAATAGCTGAGAGTACTTTGTCTTGATAAACGTGGTTAAAAACCGAGCAAGGTGGCGTGGTGGTAGCGCGTCGAACTCGCATTCGGAAGGTCTCGGGTTCGAATCCCGGATCGGCCATCCTGATATAGGTTTTTCCAAAGTGTTTCGCTATATTGCCAGGCAAATGCTGGGATGGATTTTTTTTTTATCATAGTAACCCGAACCACTTTGGCTCAAGGGGTTGCGGTATAGTGACAACGATGCCACACCGCTGAATCATTTTATGAAC
>JAQFXQ010000157.1:0-11169 GCA_034693645.1 Pergamasus crassipes | reverse complement strand
GTGATCAATAAGGCAGTGATAGGCAGTCAATGTTACAATTGATGCATATGCTGACCGACAGCATCTCTGACGAGAACACACCGTTGAAACTATTTTGATAAAAAAAAATGGTAATGTATCGTGAGTAGATACCATAATTCGAAGTAGTCGTGCAATGGGCGAAGTTGATTAAGGAATCATGAAGAAATTACTCTCGTGGAGCCATCAGGCGTCCATACTCTGAAAATATCGTTTATACGAGCAACAATACTATCCCAGCTTGAAATATAAGGCAGCAGTTGTAGATGATTTCCCCACGTATGTACAAACTCTACACCAGTGTCACGTAGTTGATTACCATCCAAAATCATTTCCTTGGCGAACCATTGATCATTCTTATATTGAGCTGCAAACAATTTCCCATTCTCTCCTTCATCAAGATAGATCAACTCCTCATCCTCTATTGGTTTCCAACCATTCAAACTTCGTCCTTCTTCTCGCTCATCCAATTTACTCATATGGGTGTAGTTCTCAAATACTTCTTCTCGAAGCAACACAATGTTTCCTGCGACAAACTCCATGATTTGAGGGGTATTTTTCTGAGGAATTGGTGAAATTACTGTCTTTAATTCAGGCAACTCCTTGAACATATCCTCTGCTTTATCATTGTCAGTCACTTTGAAGATTCTTCCATCCTCTAAAGCGAGAATTGGAGGATTCCTACAATATGCCTTAACGATCATTTCAGTTTTGGTAATGCGTATCCTATCGTGAATATATAATGATTTATCACGTGTGATTCTCACATAAGTATCCGACTTTGTAGACACACAAATTATGCCGTGGGTTGATTCGTTCATCTTTGGAAATGCGATAACAGATTTCACTTTAAATCCATCGTACTCAAATAATCGCTCTGACGTACGAAAACGGATAACATCTTGAGCATCGAAGCGACGTTTCTTACAAACTAACTGCCTAAAAATTCCACCAGCCCTCTGGTCACTCGTTATCAGAGTATTATTGGAAGAAGGAAACGTTCTCCTTGCAGCCCCATGATCACAATTTGCAATCATCAATAGATTCGGCAGGTCGGTCATTCTACCCGGATTACCTGTATTAACCCATGAGATCAAAACTTTATTCCAAAACTCCAAGGACATCACAGACCTTGTAATCAAGGAACGAAGCAAGACAGGGGTCATCATGTTGAAGTGTTCCGGACGCATCCTATGAACATTTGATACTACATGTGCTTCAAGCTCCTCAGATAATCTTTTCACCTTGAAAAATTCGAGTACCCTCAAGCAATCGACGTACTCTGAGGGTTGAATCTTTACTTTTCCCGTATAGCAATACTCTATGAGCTTGCGTACAGTTCGACTATGAACGGGCAAGGGGATGTCACCTTGCCACTCCGGATCATATTCGAAGTCCGCACACATGAGCACAAAACTGTGTGTCCTTACAATCTCACCGTCCTGACATTTAAACTTCAGATCACATTTCTGTCCATTGCGCCATATTTGACTTACATTATTCCATCTGTTTGCATGTACATCCACATCGTTCACGCAGAACTCGTCAGTGGTCATGATTGATAACTGGAAGGAGATGGCATAGATTATATTATTATGTTGGCTCAGAGCATTTTTGAATACGTAGTTTATTTTAATATGACAATAACAGCAAAACACATCAAATTCACGCGATCTCTTCTGACGTGGAACCACTTATAAAGCTAAGGACTTCATTAGCCTCTCAGGGCAAGGTAGATTGGTATGAGAAATTCCATCCTCTTCGAAACATATCTTGTAAAAGTAGTCATAAGAGGCAATCTAACCTACATGAAACACATTTCATATGATTTTTTTCATGAATCTCCAATTTATTTCACATTATTATTACTGAAATGAATATTTGATTGTTTATCCTAGTGCATCAAATGCCTGCAAAGTCCTAAGGAACCAAGGACAGATGCTGCGTTCCCTCTTTTTATTGTATGATATTTTTCTGATGTCAGTTGATTGAATCAGTTGACTGATAAGTTATTGAATCATTTGTTTTAAAATCTTCACACTGACAGGCATGAGGCAATGATCAGCAGATGTTGCAAGGCGAGTGACAACCTCTTGTTTAAGAAAAGGACCACTTCCTCGTATCATTTATCACTGTATCAGATTGCAATAAACTAATACTTGCGGGCAAATAGCAGCCAATCATATATTCCCCATGTCAAAATAGATACAAAGAAGTCTTGACCGATCAGTTTGCCGCATCCGTGGCCCTTCTAGAGAAATCAGAACAACGAGGTGCCTTAATGACTTGTGTACTACTAAGTCTTCACGTCAAGGAGGTGTGTGAAGAAAATGGTGACACTTGCAATGAAGCACTGTACTTTCGTCCCATCCAGAAGAGATATGAAGATATCAGTGGGTGTGCAAATGACTTGGAGTATACGAACTTCCAGCGAACACCGACGCAGCTGTGAGCTTTGTGAATAGAGACCGACACTTTCCAGAAAAGTTTGTCCAAACAATCTGAGACGAAGCGTCGAGGGCGGCCATAAAAAAAACGTAAAATAAGGGGGGTGTAGGGTGCGAGTGCCAGAGAGATAATCCCCCCCTCCACACGGCTTTGTAGAGGCCTTCAAGACGATCTGCTTTTTTAGTAGTGCACCCGCGGTAAGCCTCAATGGCGGTCTGTGTTGCGGAGTAGCCACCTCCATTCCAGCATTCGCCCAGTAATATTGGGAAAGACTCGAAAAACCTATATCATGATGGATGGCCGGTCTGGGTATCAAACCCGGGACCTTCCGGATGCAAGTCCTATGTGCTACCACCACGCCGGCATGCTCGATCTGTATCGAGAGATCAAGCGAAACAAACAACAACGTTAGAAACAGAATATCCATGCAGAAGGCATGACATACAAATTTTGAATATAAAAGCCGGATAACGAGAAAGCATCCAAACTATCCCGTGTACAGGAGCATATGTATGTTCCAGCTGAATAGCATCTTCAGTTCCAAAGGACAACTTCACGTAGCAACACACCACGATGCAGAACAAGTACGAATAAAAAGAAATCACCGAACACCGAGCGTTACACCAAATATGTGATATAGTACAAAGATTCGAACAGGCTTGATTCCGAACCCCTGTTCGAATCTTTCCATAAATGTCTATCGATTAAGAGAAACATGGGCATTTTTCACATGACCTTAGCGAAGATTTCTATATACCGCGGAAAACCACCAGGAAGGAGTGGTGTATCCAGGCTACGGCCATGTTTATCAACATGGTTACTGAGTACGAAGCTACATTTCTTCTACAAATTATTATTATCGTGTTCGTCTCATCAGGATTGACCATCATTTGGTAAAAGAAGTAAACAATTTCGTGGCGGTCTCTCGTAAACCATTCGTATCTTTCTATTTGGTGTTCGTGAAGCCTTATTAAGTTAATCTCATTCGAAGCACAAAAACTGCCCCAGGATAGTCAACACGGTGTTGACTGACTAGCGTAGCCAAGGGCAAGCAGGGGGGGGGGGGGCAACGGTCGCAAGACCTTTTTTCGAATGACAAGCCAACAAAAGGAGAAAGTGCGAACGCTAGTTAATGTTTGAGTAGTGAGGTGCTCCTTGGTCCTAGACTATCTTCACAGGACTACTGTCGCTCTGGCCTCACTTTCGTATCTTCTGGAGGACCGTCTGATTGCTGATCAGACAAGTCCTCGTTCGTACTTGTTCCTAATAAAGTGACAGTCTGCTGGGTTTAGTCAGAGATAACTGCTCCGCTGCCTCCATCTATCCATGAATTGCACAAGACCAAACCATGTTGTCTCTGTTCTGACTTGCGATGCTCTAAAGATCTATAGTGTCTGGTCGGCGACACAACTGCCTGCTGTATTGCATAATAACATATGCATATGTTATTATGGCATACATAACAAATTTCTTCATCTGTTTCGACGCAAGAGAATGACGGATTTAAGTAAGAAGAGGATGGCACTATATGCTAGCGGTTTTGCATCTTGCCCTTCTATGTTCTATAGAGCTATTCATCCCAGAAAGAAATGGGTTTTAGCAAAGTTTCAAACAAATCAATATTGTCATTGAGACCAGATTAGAAAGTGCAGCCTGTGTGTTATTAATTGAATCTTGATCGATTCTGAGAACATCAGCTTTATACTTCAAAGCAAGCTAAGAGCATAGCATTATAGTATCCAATCGTTATTTTAAGCTCAACTGTACTCGTGTGGTTACTAGTGGACACTGCTCATCGATATACAAGCAAACTTAAAGTTAATTCTCGATAGTTTTATAATGTCTTCCTCGATGGAAAGACTAAGTCATGAAGCAAGACACACATCTGTGTGAAAAGGGATCGAACAACTCTGGAAAAAAGACTTTCAACCTCTATATCTAAGACGTCGAGTTTTCAATACAACATCTTACTTGATTCATGCTGCGCTCGGTGGCCGGATAAACAAATCACCATGAGTCAAAAACTCTCTCTTATGTTCAACCTTTTTCAGAAAATAACCTTCAGAATTAAAACTTTTGTGACGGTTAGACATGTTCTTTTATCGTTGTACACTGCGTATTTTCTACTATTCGTAATCGGTGGATTCATGTGCTTGATTCGTGTGTCTCAGTCCACGTTTAAAATGGAGATTGTTTTCTTCTCGGATCGACTCCTATGTATCAACCGCTCTGTTGCTATCTTATTCTGGCTCTACAAAGAAGGAACACCGAGATGGTGTCAACCCAATCGAGCACATTTATGTGGCTTAGTTATAGTGATAGCTGCCATTACTACCGGTTACGCCGACGTTTCCTACTTAAATATGGGGTCTTTCATGAAGTGCTACATTTTCTGTACTGGTACCGACCGGATCTCTGAAGCTCTTGTCTATTTATTCAATGCGTTACTCTATGTACTAACATCTGTTGTGGAATTTTTTCTCGTACTGGGCTTTCGGTCGGAAGTGGACTCCCGACTGCGTCTAATTTCTGAGATAACTGAGAACGTGAAGTGCGCCAGACGTGCTCATCTCCATTTGATCACAGAGTTCCTCGGAATGAAGAGAAGGTTTTGTTACCATTTATGCCTCTGGTGCATGAGTGGTATCATCGGAATCACATTCTACACATGGCGTATCCCTAAACAGAAAGTATTATCGTTGCAAATTTATTCTTCAGGGGTTATTCTGCAGTACCTCTTCATGTACACGGTCATGTTCCAGACAGTCATACATCTCAACAAGGAGCTCAGTAAAATTAGTGAGACGGTTTTACTGTCTGATAGAACATCGGAATACTCAAGCTCATTCAGGCTTCTAAAATTTAGAAACGCATTCCGAATCGAGTATTTTTGCTTCGGCCCCATGGACTTATTTGTGTTTTCCCAGAAAACCTTTGTGGCAACTCTATCGATGAGTGTATCCTTAGTCCTTATAATTGAGCAAGTGAGTGGCCTAAGTAATGATCATACCGGTTTAACAATCATGGATTGTACGGTGTTATAGATTATCCTGGTAAATACCATTCTAGTCGTTGAGTGAAAACTGTGTTGTAGCTTACCACTGGTTATCGCTCAACTACCATTTTATCATTTATTTCATTGCAAGTGAAATACTTTGGGTGTGATTTCATCAGTTCATACTGAAGGTCATTGGTTCTCGACTGTTTTCGCCGAGGTTCCTTTTAGGAATGGTCACACCTTCATTCCCCTGCAATGAGTCTATAAGGCGAATCACCGATTGAGAGCTTCTACTGTATGGTCAGACCCAATTGTGGATAGGATAGTGGCACCACCTCTCTGTAGCTCTGATGTGCTTCATTGCTCGAAGCATCAACCGGATCTTAGATCTAGCTCTGCTATCTGCAAGTAGCTTGAGATATTTTTCATGAAATCAAACCACTTCTTTGCCTCTTCCCTGCTATTGTAAAGGCTATCAGTCTATACACAATTATATAATGGTTAGGACCGATGTAATTGCTGTTTAACGTAAATGCAATCGCGATTCGAAGCACTGTAATTGCTGAAAAATGAAATTATAATTACGGTTTTTGTTCAATTACTTTGCATGAATGGGGCAATAATTAAGGATTATTAATTTCAAAACGAAACTTTTTCCACAAAATAGTATATCGTGCCTCAAACACCACACACATGTTATAGTTTGTGGTTGTCTCCCCGGGTTGGTGTTATAGACCTCTTTGAGCCATCATATATTATAATATAGTACTACCCGACCTTGACGAAAGCCTAAACTTATCTCGTAGATGAAACACATATTGGCGTGAGTAGTAACTTCTCAATGTTCATGTTCGTTTGGTAGTATCCATGATATTTATTGTAAGGTGCGAATCTCTAGTATTGTAATTTTTTTTTAATCAAAATGAACTCCACGATTCCCTCATCCGCTCAGTGATTATTCCCTTACGCAGCGAATGGCGTTTTTGAAAAGGACTTAATTCCAAAACAAAAACGTTGAGTCTCAGCAATCCTTCTTATTTCAATTTGTTTGCTATTTTATAAGTTTTTTTGTTTTCGTCCCAGATATAAGATAATATTGTAATGCATGTAGGATTTGCAAATAACTGTGATCCCCATATGTAAAGTAGTACTTTTGGGCTCACGAAAGGCGCTCAGTTTTTCCGTGTCCCCATCATCCCATGATGAATCAGTTTAGTAAAAATCCTACAGCAAGTGAATAATGATAATTAACAATAACAGTTATATTAACAATAATGTTAACAAGAATTACTGAACCTCATTCACTACTTAATCCATTAATTGCTCTACGCTTGTTTTATTATTATTCCATACGTACTATACCCGCACCCTTGTTTTGCTTTTGTTACGACCTTTGTGAGTACGAGATGGGCTTGCGCATTACCTTTTTCTTCATTACTAAGCTACTACCGATATTACTTATATTGTTATCTCCCCCTTTTATCCAGAACATTGGGAATAAATAGTGATTATAAAGTTGGCACCGTTCCCCTTGTGTGTATTAAACTCTTCTCGAATAAGTACAAAATCGCTTTTACCAGACTGAATTTCTCGGTGAACTTCGACTAAAGCGTACAATTCTAGAGAATTGTCTTCAAGAAGTAGAACAAAGTACCCGAATTTCACGTGAATTCGCTCCCCATTCATCATAGTAACGCAATTCTACAAGTAGAACAAAGTACCCAAATTTTACATGAATTTCACTCCCCATTCATCATAGTAACGCAGTCTTTGCGCACTTACTAATTTACGTAAAAAATGAAGCTCTGAACTTTCCACTGTTTGTGAGTGCTTCGATATATACACATTTAGAAGGTGAACTTATTTGTTGTTTGCATTAAGTTCCTTTAATACTGCTAGTTTAATGTCATTCATTTGCACGTACGGTATCGTCAATGAGACTGGTGGTTATAAGTGATTTATTGTTTAATCTTGAAAAGTTCCTTTTTATCGTAGTAACTCGAACGACTTCGGTTCAAGGGATTGCGGTTTGGTGGCAATTTACTATGCAATATCACTGACTCATTTTAGGATTACTTCTCTGTCGGCGACACGAATTCAAAGGCTAAGTCCGCACCGATCGAGGAGATTAGCTGCTTCATGATTAAAGTTTACTTCCGAAAAATGCGAGCGCAATCAGCGGGATTCGATCCATCGTCTGTTGAGCTGTTAAGCAAACAGCATACAACTCAGCTATCTCGACATGATTCAAGGTTCAATGGGATGGTCGTTAAGATCTGGACTAGGTATCGAATATCAGGGGTATGGAAAATCTTGATACGACCCGCTGGAACGTTACCCAAGACGGAGTATTGAGTCTTCCTCACTCCCCGTCGGTCATGTCATCCGCGTGCTCGGATGATCTCGCTTTTATGGTCACCGAAGGAGAGAACTACCCACTAGTGTTTTCGTTTACCCGAAATTTTTGTACCCGGATAAATTACCCGCAATATTTTTTTACCCGGAACCCCTCCTTTTACCCGGGTACTACTCGAAAAACGTGCTTTACGGTTGGAACCCATTTATTCTTGATCTTTCAGATGCGTATAGCTCTTATTTCACGTTCTCAAACCTTTCTAGTACCCTTTTCTCTGAAATTACGAAACTTTTCAAAAATTACACATTTGTTCATACACTTCTGCAGCATGTTCTGACAACCCGCTCCGGACTTATATATATTCTCAGACCTTGACTTTTGATCTTCAACACAATCCGCTTCTATTGAGCTGTTGACTGCTACCGTTTTGTGGCACACGTATTGTTCATCATCGTTATTATCAAAAGGTGTTAAGTACAGGCTCTCTAAGGCTAACCAGACAGCGTGTGACCTAGGGGACGTGGATCAGTTAGGTGTATCTAATTCACAGCAGCTAATGCGGTCTATCCTCCTACTCACTCACACAGTAGATGGACAGCTTGAAACATAGATTTGAATGGCCGCCCCATGTAGGAACACCATGTAATTTCGAAACAATACGCAGCTTCAACGAAGAATTACTGATATAGTTTTGGAGGTTTGATCAGGCGTATCCTAGTCATTGAACTTGTCGGACAAAAAGCAACATGAGGACAAAATACAAGCTTGGTATCACATCGGAAATTATGTGACGATAATTGCTATGGAGTACTTGTTCAACATTATACCAAATATTGCTTGAAATCATTTTTTTTGTCACAATCTGATGAAAAATGGTTCTTGAGTATTACCCGTGTTAGTTTATTTCACCCGTACATTACCCGAAATACCCGGTTAAAATTTCACCCGGGAACACACTAGTTGGGGTGCGCCAACAGTACAAGTTCACACTGTTGATATTGAGACTGGTCCGTTTCAAAGATCGTGTGGTGAAAACCGTCATTTCGGAACGACAGCGTACACAGGCGGAAAAGGTCCTGCTTGAAAATCCGATATTCCCGGAGGTATTGACGTGCCGAGGCAACACATTGTTCAACTGCAATAGTGACTGACATCAGAGTAAGAGATGAATTACCCGGACTCTCGAAGAAAAAAGGGGAGTACCCTACGGTGGTGCGGCACGGCACACTGGTAATTTATTTTTTTGCGGAATGTCTCGTTGGGAGTGATTGTGTACTGTTAAGTGACCGGTCCGTGGATTTTGAAGGTGGCACAAGTGGTGTCGGTGTGTGTCGCTTGGAATAGCATTTCCTCAAGGGATCAGCGATACCAGGAGTTCATGTGTGATGAAACACCTGTCAATTTGGCTGCTTTGGGGTTGGTTCAGGAGACAAGTTCAAAGAGAACAGCTATCATTAATAATTCCAAAACTGCAGTGCAGGCTATAGGGGCATGTTCACCTAACTCAGAGTACTTCGAACTGGTATCAGCCATCATCAGGTTGGGAACGATGTTGGGCGATAGAGCGATCCTGATGAAGTGGGTGCCATCCCACGTTAGTATTCCGGGCACTGAAACAGCAGGTAGACTGATTAGAAGATGGCTAGAAGAGTTCTAGTGATGTTCTGCTTCCCCATTCGTTGGGACGGATGCAGCAGCTCGTCAATAATGATACCATAAGTGGATGGGGGAATTGGCTAAATGAGAGTTGTGCCTCCTTCAAGAGATTGATGATGGGAATTCTGTGTCCGGTTCTGTGCCTAACCTTGAGGATTGTAGCCATGGGCGTAGCCAGGATTTCAACTGGGGGGCGGGGGCAATATCGTACGAAGTCTCTCGGAAATAAAGACAACTTTTTTTTCATAACCCGTCGGAGATGCACTTAGTTTTTTACCAACAACCTCGGAGAGACACCTAACTATCTTCTTGGCCTTAAGGATAAACAAGACCGTCTACTTTGTATCTGAAAAACTGCTGTATGCGCAAATACACTGTATCGAGCAGTTTTATAACTGTAATAAAGTAAACATGCTTGAATCGACACTGGTGCTCACACAATTGCATTTATGTAGCACTGATTCACGAAAGTAGTTCCTTACGTCTTTTATTGTACCCAGCGTATCACACGTCGATGGCCCTCGATTCATATCATTAACAACAAGGTTCAATTTGTAACTCGCACAGTGAAAGTACAGAGCCTTTCTCTACTTGTTCCGAAGTAGTTTTCGAAAACCACGGTCGTTTTCAGTCCTGGTGGACCAGCCGTCGTAGCCCTGGCCGCTGTAGCGAATAAATAGTATTTTACGGCAAAATATGAAGTTACCGAGCTATGCTTTTGAAAACAAGCTCGAAGAGAAGGAAAAAATGAAGTCTACGTTTCAGTTAAGTATTAGAGGTACTTAATCTTAGAAATGTGCACTACCACTCATTACGCACACTTCGTGTCGTCGGGTCGCTTCGGCTAGGGGTGCAGCTGCCCCCCTGCTCCTGCCTCGCTGGCTACGCCCATGGTTGTAGCCGAAGAGTGATAGTGGAGCTGCATCGCATCAGATGTGGGAAGACACCAACTGCTAGTACTTATTACCTACTCGTTGTCAGATTGGGATCACGGAGAATCCTATGTGAGAAAGCCATGGTGTGTGCCAACGGCTTGAAGGGATGAAGAATGACAATATCAAGGAATCAATGAGGGATCGAAACATCCTGTGAGTGGTTGAATATATCACGCGGGTTCTAGCGGAAGAATCGTGTGGTGATGATTCATATTGACAGAGTATTATGAACATGTCTGAATTTCGTACTGCTCTGATGGGAGCAGTCCATCTGGGAAATCTAACTATTTTCTTTTTTTAAATAGGCCTAATGATGCTTGGGACTGATCTCCGCGAACCATGGCGTAGCACTTTCGAATTAGTGGCGAGGGGTGACCAATTTGTGATTTTTCAAACGCTAGCTGGGCCGTACCTATTTGGTCATGCACCTTATGGATAGATATTATCGATAGGTCATAATTTTTTTGAATAGAGAGAAAAGAAAACCAGAATATAAAAAAGATTATAACTATTAACTTCGAATTAAACAAAAGCTAAAAGAGCCTACCCTTGCTCGCTTGTAAAAGTAGTTGTGATCTTTGCTGATTACGACAATCAATGCGTTCATTCAGTTTCCTGCCAGTAGTGCCGCTTGTCTGAACCAATGGTCATTTTGGAGAAGTCCGTGCGATCTCGAGATATTTTGTATTTTGTTCTCGCTATTTCTGTCGGTTTTACAAGATTATTTTTTTTTTTTTTAATTAGATTTTATTAATCAT
>JAQFXQ010000156.1:0-11204 GCA_034693645.1 Pergamasus crassipes | reverse complement strand
CCCCATCGGGGGGGGGGGGGGGGAGAGATGCACTATATCTAGAGACACAAGTAGTGAGTCCAACAACTTTATTATAAAATTAATCAACATTCCCTAACCACATGAGAAGAGAGAGATAGAGAGAGAGAGAGTGAAGATGTAGAGACTCTACTATTCCACGTATAAACTTCAAATCTAGAAACAAGATATACATGGATGGATGGAAGGAGTGGAGAGAGAGGAGAGATAGTTGATATGTATCTAGGCAACTGGATACAGACAGCTACCATCTCAGATATCTACCCAACTCTACATTCATGTATATGTCAAGTAACACAAAAAGTCAATCATGTAACCCTAAGCCAAAGTACAATTATCATCATCTGCATGGAGGGGAGGGGTGGAATTGGGGGAGGTGCAACAAGATCTCCTTCATGCCATGGAAAGACAACATGAGACCACACATCAAATTTCCACTTAGAAACAGCTTACATCCACCCACAAGCAATGAACATGAATGCTTCAAATGATATAACAACAATCATGTGCATATGTCTATCTGAAGCATATATATATATACATATATATAGATAATAAAAGTTCAAGAAAAGAATCAATTGAAAGGGAAAGTGTGTTAATATAATCCATTGGGAATTAAAAGACATAAATTATCATTCATTTGATTTACTGATCAGCATGAAGGAGAGAGAGAGAAGCATTGAAATCAATACTGCACATGGGAAGAGATTCAATGGAATCAGAAGGGAGGAGGGGGGGCGGGTTGGAGGGAACAGAGGTTCAAAAAGGAGCAAGGGGAATAGGGGAGGGGGGATGGAGACGCCAAGAGACATGACAAACGGCATGAATATTCATGGAGCCTCATGCGGAAGTACATGTAATGACCCCGCCCCCAATCATTCATGAAGTTAAACCCCCCACCCCTGCTAACCGTCTATAATAAGATACAGGGGGTGCAGCCACCCCCTCTTCCCCCTCTCCCACATGGGATAATCCATCTAATAATAATGACCACCATGCCTGCCACCCAAAGAAAGAGAGAGAGAGTGCTAAGCAGACAGAACACATAGTAAAATGTTAGTAAAGGGAAATAACCATTAAGATCAGAGCTCAAGAATCAAAGATGGAAAATATCCTTTCAACCTTCTGTCCCTGTGAAGGGAGAAGGGGAGGGGGGAGACCTAAGTGCTTCTAAAGACCAGACCCAACATATTCCACCTCTGGACATTACAAAGAGAGAGAGAGAGAGAGAGTACATGGTTTATGACCACCTTCTTTTTGCCGCTAAACACACATTTATCGGATAGAATCGATAGATGGATGGTATGGGAGTACAATATATATATATATCTCATATCTATGCAATGCAAAGGGGGGGGGGTTGGATATGAGGTGATGGATGTAAGAGGATGGTCAACAGACTATCAATCCCCCCTCCCCCCACATGCCATGCCCTAAGCCACCATACAACATCACATCATCCCACATATGGTGATGACGTCAACAACAGTTTACAAACCCACTGGAAGGAACCATGGGGGTTGGAGAGGGGAAGGGGGAGAGATGAGGGGTGCATCCAGGGCAGAATATCGTGGTCTGGCTAACACTTGGATAAGGACAGATCAATGAGGGAAATTCAAATCCAACTCATAAAGGAAAAGTGGCTTTCATGGAAGGAAAAGCAAAGAAAAATCTTTGCCTTGTTAGATTGTAAGCTCACATTACGCTAGATTGGATGTGGATGAGAAAAAGTAGAAAGGAGAGAGAGAGAGAAAAGGACACTACTGTTCTTTATTCCAGAGAGCACTATCCAATAGAAGCAGGGATAGCAAACTTATATATATATATATATGTCCGTCTGCTTTGGTAAGCTATCATCCCCACCACACTTGTTCCTTCTCTACCTCTCTCCTCCTTACCTGTATGGAAATAAAGTCTGATCTGGCAAAGTTCTCATCTTCCATTTCTATACATTGAAACATACCATCTGGAATCACTGTGATCCCCCCCCCCCTTATGTAAATGATGGAGTAGAGTACTCACAGCAGGGAGTTGTTCCATGTCATTCCTTTATAGAGAATATCAAGACACAGCATGCACAAATCGATAGAGAAGGAGAGAGGAGAGGAGGATGTGTTATGGAATGGTTGGAGGACTGGCAAGACATAGTAAGTGCACAATGCACGATTGAATCCCTAGACATACATTCAGACACGTACATGGACGCCCAAACACCCACCCACACACACATTATACATGGGCGTAGCCAGCCCGCCACTTAAGGGGGACTTAAGGCAAGCCGTTCCCCTAGTTCAAACATTTTGAAGTGTCCACCTGAAAGAGGTAGAAAGGGCCCAAAAGCAAATACTTTTTTCCGGCTAGAGGGATATTTATGTACATACATCCTTACGGGCATGGGCGTAGCCACTGGGCCAACTGGGGGGAGAGCCTATCCGTACATCAGTTGTAATTTTTTTCTTCCACGTGTCGACTAAAAGAACTACCATCTGGGCCAATCGGAATAAGCGATCGAATTTAGGGGGGGGGGTGATTCTAGAAAAAGGTCGGCAAGCCCCGAAAGCCCTGTGAATTTAAAAATTTTCCACCCGCCCTCCCCCCATGCCTATGGGCGTGGCTATGCTGTGCACATATGGCCTGGCATACATCATAAGACACATACACAACAGTGACAGGCAAGGCAGGGGAGGGGGTGAGGGGGGGAGCACATTACCATGGGGATGAATGTCATGTGCATTACATTAGTATGATGAGAGTGTGGTTGAGATACAATGATAAATTGCAAGTGTAACCAGCTAGTTAAGTTAGTTAGTGAATGGGTTGAGTTGTGAGTTAGTAGAAGGAAGAGAATATGATGAGCAAGAGGAGAGGATGAGAAGATCCTAGTATACTCTTTGTTCCCAATCAGATCATCCATGGAAAATGAATGATAACGCATAAGAGAGAAAGAGAGACTCATCCTATGCACCATCTATCCCCCCCCTAGAATATATATATATATATATATTATAGGAATGTGATCAGTGAGGTGGTTAGACTCTCTCTATCTGCTCAACATGGGAATACAAATGCAAATGGGAACAAAGAACTCATAGAAGAATGAATAATAGATTTGCCTAATTACCTCTTCAGGAGACGGAGGCAGATGGGAATATTTACGGGAACCTCAAAACACTCAAGGTATGTACTAAGAGATATACACATACATACTATAAGAGCCATCAAGCTATTCCAATGCACGATAATTAACTTTATTCGCAGGAACAAGACACGTCAAGCTATAAAATCAAACTTATTGCAATGGTGGCGATGGTCCCTTGGCCCTAATACAATACTGGCGCAAGGTTGCACCCTAAGGAGTCAAATTCTTCAACTTCTTTCTTCAAGCACGAACTATGGACAGCACTAGTCTTAAAACACTGAAGATTATGAAAGGCCTGCATATACACTCATGGTTGAAAGATGACCAATTGCTTAAGGGACCAAAGTTAATTTACAGAGTAGGTGTACATCAAGTTCACGTTAGCTCCCGTTAGTTTAGTATATTTGGTGCACTAACGCATGTTCGGTGAGTTCTTCTTCATTTGATTCTGTTACTCATCGTAATATGTTGTTTTTTGAAGTTATCTTTCGGAACTGATGATGCTTTTGAGCTGAAACATATATGTATTCCGATAAATGAAATAATTCGAAGCTTTTTCCCAATTTGGCTTTTGGAGCAGCGGTCTTCTGCTTAACCCTTGTTGTTTGTTTGTTAGCTCCCCCCCCCTGAAACCCATCATGTATACCTAATCTCCATCACCCCCCACCCCCAGCCCCTTAAACACCATTAGTGTATAAAAGCTCCATCATACAGGCCCAGCGAGCACAAAAAGGGTATAAAATTCCACTAAAACAGACCATTTCCTCCATTAATGCTTTCAGACAGAGCAAGCAACATGTAGTAACGAGTGTTACATACATATGCACGTCAAGGCGTGGTCTCGACCGCTGACTGTTCAGCATTGAACTAAATTACTTTGCCGGGTTTTCAAGATTGAAAAACTCCAGGAAGAGAATGCATCTGAATGGCAGCGTAGTGAGCGTCTGGAATCAGAGAAGACGACGTTGGAAAGGGAAAATCGTCAGCTGAAGATGAAGATGGTGGAAATGGAAGAGTTGATGCATCCTGAGACGAAACACAGCATCTCGTCTTCTAGTTCCAGCGAAGGTATTCTGTTTACTTTTACGTTAACTTATAATGAAAAAAAACAAGTTATTTAAGATAGATTTGTTGCGAGTAGTGTTGAAGACCTGAAACAACTATTTCACGTTCCGGGTACTTACCTACCGTCAATATGGACCAAAAATCAGACTGACACGAGAAAACATGAAGTTATCAAAAAACCAGACGAATAATCTTAGGAAACAACATGAACTTGCAATCCGAACATTTTGGTGCTGAAGCACGGCAATTCAATTCGGAGCGCTCAGACTATGGTTTGAAGGTGATGAAGCAATCATTTTTTCACCTAAATAGGCAGACGACATTATCATACAGTTCACTAACCTATCGTCGTTGGTAATTTAGGAGTCAGGTCAATTTTGTTTTCAGTCGATAACGCTGTGATGGGAGTTCCACACCTCCAGGGTGTATTTAAACGACTTTACAGAACCCATCAATAAAGAAAAAAGGGTCGTGGACTACACCTAGCTATCCACGTTACCTACGGTTATTGTACCTAGATGACTCTGCCAGTCCGCATCTTAGAATAGTTTTACCGCCTTACTTGAATTTGATATGATGGAACTTTTCACTGAACCTTACGGGGACTCATCGCGCGCTGATCTGCCTTGTTGCTTACTTTTTTTATTCACGACTTTCACGCTGGAAGTTCACCGAAGTCGAAGCATTGTTCAAAATCGCGATATCTGCGCATGCTTTCAGCAGACGCGTTCTTCATCGAAAAAGTTTTCACTGATGAGGAGGCGATGTCCGTAAATCGATTTATTGAGACTTTATTGGAAACACACGTGGTCATCCCATGCTTGCTCCATGGCGCACCGTTTCAAACACACACTAGCACATTTTCAATAAATTTGGATGTTGACTGTCCAAAAAACAAGCCGGGTGTATCCGCATCCAGTTCTCACTAGGTTTTTAAAACGACTTAAGGTGATTATAATAAGACTTCCACCATTATGCAACGCGCATGTCATCCTGTTGGAAAGCCATGAAGAGAATGATGTTTATTGTTAAGTAGCAGACGATACCTATAATATTACAGTCGTATTGGGAGTCCCTAGGTGGCCCCACTAGTCATCATCGAACCACATTCTCCACGGATGTTCGAACACTTGGTTGAGTCAAAACCTTATGGGCATTGCTACAAATCTAAAATGGAACTAGGCGTATATGAAATATCCAACTGACTACTAGGTTAGGTTGGCGTTTCCAAAATGAAACTGGAACTTCGATGATAAAAAGCGTTCTGTTAAATTATTTTGGTTGAATGTGGTGACTCTTGTTGAATTCGTCTTGGGTTTTCATCGATAACTTCGTGTCCTCTAGCATAATTCCGATGTTGGGCACATGAAATGCCACCCCTGTGAATGCTTGTTCATGCCATGAATATTGAATATAGTATACTCACTCTGTTCGTATCTCTTTGTATCAGGAATTGGCTCATTAGGGAAGTGTGACTTGCATAACTCATCGAAGGAGGCTGCAGCGATCTCCAGAGGGGGTCGTGACGCGTACCACAAAAGTACCAAAGAAAGCCGGAAAGTCGAAAAGAATCACATGTCGGAATTGAAGCAGTCCAATTGCAAACTGAAGAGTGTTCTTCAGGAGAAGACAGTGGATCTGTGCCATGCTTTACGTCGGGCTGAGGCATTCGAAAGCCAAGTCACCAAGCTCCGTCAGCGTATCGAGGATCTCAAACGGCAGTTGTCAGCCGTCCAAGATGAGGTAACAAAATCTATAGTTTCATAATTGAAGGCCCAGTTGGTTTGTTGGTTTAGCCACATGCGCTTCATTACGTGTGTGGTTGCTTTTTATTCCGATTTTTTTTGTCTGATTGATTATTTTGGAAATGTACACTAACCATCATAAGCGTCAAAGCTAATATTTTCTGTTTTATTGTCGAGTTTCTGTAAATTGTTAAATCAATTGTTTTCAGCTCGACAACAGCACTTGTAGCCTTCGAAAGGAAACGCTTAAAAGTGCGGAACTGCAGAACATAATTGAACAGTTGGGCATTAATTGTAGCCCGGAAGACGACGAAGCAATCATTGGAAGGCAGGATCATGCTGCTACGAACCACAAGATTCCGAGGTATGTAACAGATTTCAGAGCGTAAAAAACCGCTCCGGTAGTATTTTCATACTTGGTTTACAAGTGTTGTTGGCGCAATGTTTAAGATTTTTTAGAGATTTTGTAAACCTAGTATTGCAGTAACCTCTGACGTTACCTTTTCGTATCGATTCATTCGTTTGTTATCCTAATGAAATGCAAAAGAAGTGAGTTTTTTCTGCCACACTGTAATTATTTCGACAATGAATGTGTCAAATATGTAATGTGTTGGTTGAACTCTTCTTCTCACACCAGCTGTCAGTGCTATTTGGACAGCGACATGAATATCGATCCAACTGCCGCTACTTCCGGTTGTTGTCAAGTTCGAGTCCAAACATTTCATCCAGCTTCATGTGAGGTAAACAAAGAATTATGTATTTAGAATTGCTCAGTAATTCACTTCGTCATTAGCCTTTTCCCTTCATGCTTTTTGAGTCGTTGTGTTTTTGAGTTCGTAGACTAGATATTGTCCTTGTTCATACCGAAACCTGGTACCCACTCGGGATGTTACTTATGTTCACACTGTAAGGTTTTTCGATTTATTGATTAGATCACTTGCTTCTTTTATCCATGCAACGTGTTTAATTACAACATCAACGACAACGAAGCACGCTAATCTAGTGCTCCACTGTGGCATTGGGGCCATCACATCGTTATCCGAAAACTGAGCATACCGGCAGCCCTTCTTGATAGAGTAGCAACAGTATTCTTTATTCAAAAATGCGCGCGAATTGTTGTGATAGAAGCTTCGTTGTTGTTCCTCACTTCCCTGTTCCATGATGATGGTTCTACTTGTCAAGGGGAACTTTCAATTATTGAACACGTGCCTAATGATACATTGAGAGTATATCATATAATACGTGTGAGCTTGTTGCACTATGGTGTCATTTTTGAGATATCTGCATGTACAAAACTTGATCTAATATGTGTGTAATTTATTTACATGTGTGTATGCAAATACATACAGGTAAATGCTGGTTTCTTTAATTACGCAGATTCTAAGTGATATATAGTATCTCCAGATGATTCTTCAGCTTCAGCAACATCTTGTACAACATTCCGCTTTAACTTCTATTGCAGTCCCGTGGTTACGCCGTCGATGCAGCCTTTGAGCTTTCATCAGAGATCCAGCTCCCTTCGGATTCCCCGGAGCTGCAAATCAAAGCTCCCGGTAGCTCAGACAGTTCAGAAGGTGTGTTGTTCTTCTAGTTCTTCACCTTTTTTGCTCAAACGAATCGGCTCCTTGTTTATACATGCATGCTGTCTGTACTTGTACGTCGTACTGCTTATACACAGAACCTTCGTCTTCCAGTGGTCTTGAAGACTTTTGCTTATTCTGAGTTTTTTGACCAGCTACTCTTCGACCATCGGTCGTCCGGTATGGCGGTATTTTGGATGCAGTGATCGCCTGGTTGCATCCTGATACCGCCAGAACTTTACGACTTGCGCGAGGCACCTGTGGGAGTGTCGGGAGAGAATATTCTGTGTAGACATTATTTTCTGTATGGTGGAACGTTTCTTGTATATGCTTTTTCACCTTTTGTTTTACTCTTCTACATTTTGTTTTTTGTATTATGTTTTACAGCGGCTGCTGCCATTTCGTCGCCAGTCATCAGACCTATCTTCAGCATCTCTCCACCCCCACTATCACGCCCATTTCCACTTGGACAACCTACGCAACCAGCAACCCCGCCTGACATCTAACCCCAAGCACGACAATCAAGCTCGTGGCAATGATCGAGATGGATCAAATAGTGTTATATGCTTTTTATGAGGTCTCATGACCGTTTTACAGTAGGAGCATGATCTGAATGCATGACAATTTTCGTTGGCGTCAGTCATTTTTCCTCATGAAATTTCTTCTGGTCATACTGGCTTTTGGACCGGTACCCTCCGGCTAATTGACCGCAGTCTTGAATCTCAAAGCCTTGCAATGTGTTGTGATTGTTCAGAGCAGCAGAAGCTCCTGAACACTATTGAATCATCGTATGGGATATGATGTTGTAAAGAACTGATTTAATTTAGGCTTTTTGTTATTTTTAACGCTATGTGTTGTTTCGGTTTGGGTGTTTTCTCTCAGGGTGAACTTTAGCAGGTCTTACACCGCTTCAAAATATGTCTGAATCTAATGAAAACCCGTATGGATGTATTTGAACGTTCGTCTGATTCCGATGGTCAAACCCTGGTAGTTCTTACGTCATAAGTTCAAATTTGTCTCTAAGTTTGAAAACAAATCAGGTGGGGTACAGTAATACCTATTGCACTGACATGGAACGGCAAGAAAATCATTGTGGAGATATTCACATAGGCAATGCCGGCTCGAGTTTCTTCTGCAGTCACCACAGTTGGTCGAAATTCCAATCAAAAAAAAGTCTCTGACTGCTTGTACGGCGTCTTCTAGGGCTGACGCCTCTGTACGCCTCGCTCACGCCACGAGCCCGCATTGTGTGTTCGAGGGGTATGCAGAAATTAGGCCCTTTAAGGGCAAGGGTTCGCAACAAAACCCTAGAAAACATTAGTTTGCCACTTAGTAGTGAAATGATTGATTGAATTTCCAACTCTCGACGACATCTGTATGAAAAAATATTGGATTTTCATTATCAGCAATAAATAACAGTAACCAGTGTAGACTGGAATCGCACTTTACAGAGTGAGGCTATCAGGGAAAAAGTAAAGAAATTGTCAGGAAGCCACGTCCACTACACCTCCCAATCATCAGTCATTTTTGACGTAACACAGTATCTGAGCCAACCCGGATGAGCATTACCAGTCAGCTAAGGGCACTCAAACAACGATATATGCCATTGACAAAGGCTGATTTCGGCTAAGAAGAGCTCATCAGTATTGCGAGACTGTGGTGTGCAGCAGCACTTATTGTTAGTTACCTTTCATTAAAGCAACTCTTCCTGGAATGCGGAACAGTTGTTGATATGACACTTGTTTCCACTGTTCTTAATCAAACATTAGTTAACAAGCGTACAACACACAAAGTAACAAACATACAAAGCTTTGGGAAAACCTCACACATGGGTCTGCAGCGAATTTTGACAGCACGGTTCTGGTGAAAAAAGAAATGGAAAATTCGTTCGTAATCTGGTAGTTCTTGGTCGTCTGTTTAGAATACTCTCATACAAAAAAAAGGTTTCATAAAACGCACCTTTCTTTGAACGTGCCTTCACTTGGGTAGCAAGCGGTATTGACAACGTTCTTTAAAGAAGTACAATAATACAGGGTGTTAAGGCTTAAGGCCTGATTTCCTGAGGAGATGAGATTCAGTGGCTTGATAATATGCCTGACATAAGAATAATTATACATGATGGAGGCGTTTCAAATTTTTCTTGTCTTCTTTTGGTCGTCAACTAAAAACATTCGAAACGGGGGCGCCAAATCGAAGGTTCGCCCCGGGCTCAGCTTTGCCTTCCCACGGGCCTGCATTCACGTACTGATGGCTAAATGGATGAGACAAGACGCCCGCAAAATTAAAAAAATACAGGTCAGCGCAGGGTGACTGCTGATACGGTCTAAGTTTCACTTGTAAAAAAGGAACAGTGACTTCATGCAGAGTTATTTTGAGCCAAAAATAGTTCCATGTCAGAACAGTAATAAAGTTTACAGCATGCAATTGTCACTTTGTACTGTTTGTGCCCAAAAGTATCATTTGATCGATAATAAAAGCTTATGTTACCGCACGATTATTATTTAAATTTTTGTAATTACTCAGTTGTGATGCCCACTGTGTGTAGAGTTTGGTTATTTTGTTCCTGCTACGCCTAGATATTCGTCTCGTTTCTGAATTTTAATAGTACAAAATTGGCAAACGTAAAAGAAACGGAAACCTGAACCTGGGACTGATTTCTAAATTTTTCTTCATTCGAGAGAGTGAGTACACACTAACGTAATTTAAGGACACTATTGCATTTATGCCAAGTGAGTTTGTACATACTCGTTGTAATTCACGAAAGAAATTCATGAAGAATATAATATCATTCATTTACAAGAAGAGTCCTTCATATTAGTGCGGCCAAGTCGTAACCGTCATCCATTAGCATCGATCCTAAAATTAACGTAGACTCTCCCCCAACGAGCTCCAAGGAGAAGATTTTTTTTTATTTTGATCACTATACCTTTACACTGTGCCTTGGAGAAAATAGCATTCGTATGACGAAAAATATTTTCACACAGGAACAAGCAGCACGAAGGATCCCGGCGAAGATGACACTGAATCATTCCGGGGAAAGGAAAAGCAACAGCTTGGTGACTACGATGAACTTGAACAACACGAAGAACAACGAAGATTCGAAACACAAGATGATAGCCTTAAAACATGGACGACAGCAGACGAAATCGACGAATGTCAATCAATCCTCTCAGAGATCACCACAAGCGTCACTTCAAAATTCGAGTCGACTGCAGAGCGCGACTCCCCGTTCAATATCGAATTGCCACAGACCATCAAAGCCGACAGCTCCACACAGTCCCAATGACCCAATAACCAAGACCCCATAACCTCCTCTCTTACCTTCGGTGAGGTGTTATTTGAATATAATGGCCTGAAGAAGATTTAAGGTCTGAAGAAAACTGTCAGACGAAAAATGATTATGTCATCAGCATTAAAAGAATAAATAAATATTACTGTATGTAATAATACTGTAATACACAACATTCAGCACATGAAATTAACATTTCATCTAGTCGCCAAATGTAACAAAGGTGAAAATAATTGTAGTAGCAATATGGCCTGACGGCGTTACGGATAGCCTCTGACAGCTATTCGTTTTCTAGGTGGAAAATGTGTTACGTCCCCTCGTACTTGGGAGATTCAAAGTCTTCAAAATAAAGGATGTGTTCATTGAGG
>JAQFXQ010000155.1:0-11205 GCA_034693645.1 Pergamasus crassipes | reverse complement strand
CACTAGTCGATTTTTCCCCACACAAATGGACGCCCTTATTCTGGTTGATGAAGATTAATATGGAACAGACAATGGACAGCCAAATGGTAATAGTATAGAGATCCGGCAATACATTCAATGTATTTTCAAAATCTTGCTCACTAAATAAATGTAAGCTTTCTATGCTAACGAGACAGGTGCACATGGAGTCTGGTAGGGCAGGTGATTGGGTCCGGTCCTCTTCTTATGTTATATAGAAACTAAGCTCTGGAGTAATTATACATTACGGATCCTAGTAACCGTTGCGGTCTTATAATTAATAAATTATTTGTTAAAGCTAATAAGAACGGTCAAAGTCATGTCAGTAACACTACCAAATTCAAGATATAACAACACGAACATAAAATAAAATCTCAATTCTCAGTTCACAATCATCCCTGTCTCCCATACAACTTGCCTCCATCTAAGCCTGTCATTATTCTCTCAATTTTATTTCAGTTTCAAATTTTCTCCAAAGTCCTGTTGTTATTCTCACTGAGTAAAGGAAAGCTGATCCATTGGTAATGCCGGACTGCTTGGTAACACACGTTACACAAACGGAATATCTGTTATGGGATTGCGTGATCACAATCATTTCATGGGGTGGATATGTGGCTAGAGATGGGTCGCATTTCTGGGCTTGAATAGCTTTTCGCTAACACCAAACTTGAGCTCCTCAACCTTCTTCTACCACTTATTTTCTCATTTCCTAAGAAGTAGTCCTAAGTAGAAGTTCCTAAGTATCTTCATTTACTTGATTATATTTAACTTGAACTATTCATCTTCATTATTCGTATGGGGTAATCCTACGAATGACTGAACCATTACAAAAAAAAAATTGAAAGAAACAATTCGAAATGCAAATACTAAGTGGATTTGATACCCTAATCTCAAGAAAGTTTCTGAATAAATTTTTGTGTAGGTGAAAACGAAACCTGATTCAAAGCTTTTAATCAAAAGCAATCCAAAACATTATTACATTATCATGAACATTATTCAAGTGAACAATATGAGTGGCGTCGCTGGTCTAAAGGGATCGATCATCAGATTGAGCTCAAGACAGAGCAATCCTATGTCCATTTGGATTGCAAACTATATCTCGGGGTCAACGTAAAGGAGCCAACCAAGTCAAGATTTAGTCCATGTTTAAGCATTTTAGAGAAAACGTCAGAAGATTTCGTGGTGTCCCGCCAATCCAAGCAGCACCACCCAGGCGTGATATACCATCCCTATACACTACATACCACCCACAGACCATCCAACTCAAACCAAAGGCACGGAAATGATTTAGAAAATAAACGTAACGCACATATAACACCCGCATACATTTAAAAAAATCGGAAGAATTTAGGCCACCTACTTCCAGTTTGATAAGTCCCAATATTTAAATTTGCGAAAAATTTGGAGATAAATATTGAATATACAACCACTCGCGTCCATAACGGTACATGCACAACATTTTGAAACAAGACACCACATATCCATATATCAACCACACTAGCTGTCACAACCACTTTATTCGTTACGGTAAATGCAGGTAATGAAGACTGACAGAAACTCAAAGTTCAAAAATTTGAAAGTAAAACACGCCAAGCAGTGAAAATGGTGAAATTCAGCGAAGCAGAAGGACTACTTCCTGGTAAGATGATGGTGTGTGTGGTGTGAGCTAAATCTACACGTGGTGTGATAGGGTATGTGTGTTGAATGTGTTTTGGTGAATGACGGAATTCACAACAAAGCACCACCCCATGAAAAACCTCATCACAACAGCTCACCCCCTGTATAAGCTATATCACCCGCTGTACTTTCCACCTTCACTTCTCATGTTAGAATTATACTATCGTGTCCAACGCGTTTCTACACCTCCCATGTTCGTCGCTATAGCATACACATCTTTATATATTTATGGTCGTTCTTCAATACTTTTTCAAAAATTTCAAAAATTGTCTGCTGTTTATTCATTCTATCTGCCAACGAACCCGACTTCCATCTCGGCTTCCAATGACCGAGTAAAATCGAAAATATTCGCATGTTTTCTTCGGAAATATCTCTATCATTACCACTGGTCGCATAGGAGAACAATAGAAGTAGTACTTTAATGCTATCGGATATCCTCCCAACAATGTCTCGATGTTATTGCTACGGAAATGCGGGGAATAACAAATCAAGATAGCGTCGTTTTTTAGATATTTTTAGAGATAATTTCCTGTTGTTAGTGTGTCAATGTATACACACTGGTCAGGCTGTGTCTATAACTTTACTTCTACGCCGATTTGGGACCGAGGGGTGACGCCTCAGATACACGTCTCGGCCTACGAAGGCTCTGAACTGTTTCGTTCGTCGTTGCAGAATTACTCAAATCGAGGATAATGATATAAAATAAATATAATGATTGTAACAAACCAAAGACGTCAAGTCTCGCTAAGTTTTTGTTACGATTAAAGACATCTCAAAGGCCGGTGTATTGTATGCTATTACGTTATGTAAACAAGATACAAGAGTATGGACGGAGTCAAGAAATGTTATACGATGTGTCTAGAAAGCAAAGTGGCAACCAACAATATCAGTTTACAACACACATTGTTACCATGTTAGATATAATCGCCTAACGTAGAAGTATTTACGACTTTTCAACAATTTTTTGTCGAGATTTAGGATCCAATATATACTTACTATCGGTACAAAAAAATAAGACGCTACGATGACAGTTTTAGAATTAGTTAGACAGCTAAAATATTGTATTTTGATTATCGCGGGGAGTATTATGATTAGACTGACGTTCGATCAAATGGAATGAAGGCTGTTTTTAACTATTTTTGAAATACGATCTTCGTTCTAAGAAGACAACACACCGTAGTCTTTCCGCTTCCAAAAAACTCATGATTTCTACGACCGCGTGTAACCGGATACAGTTCAATTTTTAACTCGACACAACTTCAGTTTCGAATGTCCTAAAGTTGATAAATTCAACACCACTTCGTCCTCGTTAGATGGTTGGGTAACTCAGCCATTCGATAAAAATTAACACATTATTGTACGAGTTGAGGCGGTTGACAGATTTTATTCCACCTTAGCTTGGCATCATACTATTATAATGGGGCTTAGAACTAACGGCGTAGATTTCAAAAATGTACGTTTTGGCTCATTTTACAGATCTTTTTTTTTCCCTTACAGCTATTTGTGAGCGTAACTAAATGTTTTTCAATGATGACGAAGGTTTTGTCCGAGTAAGGAACTTTTCAAGTAAGGGTATGCTCGACTTTTATTTTTTAGTTAATAACTTCATCGCTCAAGTATGACATTTTTCGACATGTTAAGAATGCTATTGTTTGTATTTTTAAACTTGTGGTCTAATAAATCCGAACCGCGTCATAGCTCTTCTTCAGCACCCGTTCATTGACACCGACTTCAATTCCCGGATTGGGAACACGTAGAGCTGCCAGATATTGTATGACATAACATATTAACTTTACATTGTTTGATTCCAATTCGAATCTAGGTAGATATTCTTATAGTTCATGTGAGTTAATAGGAGTTCTGACAATGTCTAAACTTTTCAACAAAGTGAATTCGATAAATATCAAATCCACTTTGAAACCAACTATTAAACATTCAACTAAACCAATTAGTGGTTATTTTTCAAAGAAAATGTACGTGTGATGTAATGAGGCGTAAATGGGGTTATCAAGGCGTTGCACGTGCCAATAAATAGAGTTGGCAGGCGTCGACCAAAGGGGGCGCCAAATCAGGCAAAATAGGCGCTTGTTGGAACATTATGAGGTTTTTTCGGCCGTCTCTGCCAACAGTTTGCTGCGGTGAGACGTCGCGGCGGGTCTTGCCATGGGCGCCTCGAACTCTAGGGATGCCATTGATGATGCTACATAAAAGTTGAGAACATCCGAAGTATTTGGAGTTTCTGAGCCAATTTTAATACACAACAATATACAACAATTTTCTCAAACTCCAGCTGGTGAGAAGAAACCTCGTCAGCGCCATAAAATTAGAATACCAAAACAATATTTAATCATTTTATACTCACCTCGCTAACCGGTATATCATAACACTCGGCAATCTTAGCGTATAATTCCTTAATGTTTGTAAATCCCGAGATAATTCCTGTTGGGCTCCCTTGGGCTTGCTGGCAGTGGAATACTAACTTAGTCTGAGATGAAGGAATCGACACTCCATTATTGGAAGAATGTGTGGAATTTGTGTTACCATTTGAAGGAGAGATGTCATTGTGATGAAGTTCCTGTGCTTCAGGATCTCTGCGGCGTCCAAGGATATTGCTGAATAACGGCATATTGGATTTCAATGTTGTGCCAATCTGATGATTCTAAGATGATTAGAATCTGCAAAGAATAACATATTTCCGGTGAGTTGAAGCTCCAATATTTTTTTGGTTGATTAAATGACAGAAGTTATGAGTGAGTGATGTGTCGGTCAGATAGCAGTGTGGTGTACTTTATAATTAGCAATCTACTGAAGTAAAGTGTAAATCCCGCGAATTACTTTACCGGTTATTTTTTTGAAATTTAACTTGAAACATGAAACAACTTGACCCTATTGTCTATCCGGGTAAAGGGCGACGCTTATGCATTGGCCCGTGCGCAAGTTCGAAGTTCCACTCCTGTTAATGAGCATTAAAAAATTAGGAAATGTATCACCGTGAAGTGTACCAACTAACTGCCCTCGTTCATAGCCTCCACATACTGCCTTGGAAGGATTCTCACCTACGGGACAGTGTTCATAAACTGAGTCAGCGGTGTAGCATAATAAATTACCACCATACCGGAACCATTTGAACCAAGGTGGTTCAAGTAACCATAATAAAAAAGTCTAAAAAAATTATATTTAAAAAGATTTCTCGAGTATAGGCCCATTTTGATTGAACGCGACCCCTGCATTAGCCCTACTACCTTTGGTGTAGGGAACACTACAAACAGTAGACAAATAGACAAGCCACAAAGATGAGTCTTATTACAAATAATGACCTCATGTTTCCATATGCCCTTGAGAATAATCCAACATTTCCTGTGTCGTCCTCCGTCCATAACTAAAGATGAGATTTTGCACTTGATCCTTACAAGGATATAACTTTATCTAAGGGACAGAATAGAGTACAGGTTGGACTAGAATATTTCCGACCACGTGAAAGCATGGGATTTCATGATATTTCAAAGCAACGGTTAGAGCGAATAATGTTGATGCAAGAAGACATCCACGAAAAACTAGAAGTTAAAATAGAAAATGTCCCACTTGAAGAAGCTCCTGCAAATTATCCCTGATTTCGGATATCTCTATCGAACAATAGACAAGGGTGCTTCAATATACCAATTATGCAGATAGTATTTAATTGCTCATCATATCAAGGGGTATCAGAGTGAGTGAACAACAAATGCTGCTTGCGGTGTTCAAGAAATGACATTATTAGAACCTCTAAGAATGATGGAAGGAGTGATGCGAATTAAAACCTAGTTCAAAAAGCAACTATTTGATGTGAGAAATGCAATTTTAAGAGAATGATAACTAAACGAAATGTAAAATAAATCATCATCTTCCGAACACAGTATTTTTTTCAAAAATTGTTGGTCTATACAAATAAATATTGCAGGTAAGATGGAAGATAGTGAGATGACACTGTTGATGTTTCTTGTACTCTAAGCACAATTATTGAAATGAAACTCATAGCTTATCGATTGGTTTTATTGAACCATGTTGTGATAATATCGTTACATACCATCAAATACTGACAAAATTATTGTTAAATATTGTAGGTCTCTCTAAATATTGTTGTCCTCCAACCAAAGTTGTTACATCATTTTGTCTAATTATTACGAGTGCATTTGCCATCGTGGACCTTGCTAATCCTGGTCATCCGAGATTACATGGCTTATCCTTTAGTGTTGTTATAATAACATAATTATAACACACGATTACAGGTCTAGAGAGTATCACACACAACGTAAAAGCTCATCTGCTAACATCTGTCATCATAGTATGATGCTATATTAATACATATACATATCATGGGCGTAGCCAGGAGTCCGACAAGGGGGGGCTCGACCCTCACCTCCGTGAGAATTTGGTCCGGCGGGGTCAAGGGCTAGGGGGGTCCGGCCCTAAAACAAAAGGTCGACAGACCCAAAACGCCGATGTTAATCCAGCATTTTCTCCGGCTAGGGGGGGGGGGGGCAATCCCCCCCTGGTATAGATTAAGAAGCTCTATTATGTACACCTTGTGTCTCTTGTGGGGTTAGTATGGTCAAGGTCAATCATCCTTTACAAACAAATTGCTTCATTGGTATTAAGATATCAGAGTTTTGAGGGGAGAGGAGTCCCATGGTCACAGCCTAGAGCCTAGTTCAAGGCCAGACCACAACGACCCCTGTCCACACACCGCCCCTCCCCCTCTATCAACTCTATCCCCATGGTAACATATAATCAACAGTTGCTATAACGGTTTTATTCTCTTGTCTAATAAACACTCACTTTGGTTGAAAACTCTTCATCTCTGCTTTTCATCTTGAGGTGAATGTTCGTTCTACAGAGTTATATAATTAGCAGCTAATCTACGTGAAGATTGATAGTTGAATAAAGTGCTTCATATATCGTGTTGTTGCATGAGTGGTGACGTATGTCGATGGAAACTGTTACTTGAAAGATTGAATACAGAAATGTAACTTTCGGCAGTGCCTATGAAGACGGAGGGTGGTGTTTAAGAGTCAAAAGAGTTGCCAGAAAATATTACGTGATTGATAGATAATTGTTAGTTTAAGTTATCCATAGATAAGCTCATTCCATGACCACGAGCTTATCCTGAATCGGTAAAAGCAACATCAAAATGAAGATTGAGGTGGAGTACCGGGGGAAGCTGAGCTCCCCACTGGGCCCCTCAACCAAGGTCGCAGCCTACGGGGAAAAGGTGTGTAGTTGACGTGACTCTCTCCTTCTATCTAAGAAGTGGCGAGATGTTGATCTGAGGATAATAATTTAAATTCCAGGATAAATCTATATATAGATTTTTCTGTGCACTCTATTGATGTTATATTTATAGGCTGAGGTTTCTTTAAGGATTCGATACTTGTGTGCTGTGGTCGCCAGGTGTGTGTTCATCTCCGGGATAAGAGTGTAATCAGGGTGACTAAGAAGCTAAACTTCCTTACCAGGGCCACATTTGTCACCACATCACAAAATGGTAATAATTAATTTAATACTAAACAGTTATTTATCACACGGAAATAGAGGCAAGTACTTATTTATAATTTAAGCTTGTTAAAGTAGTCCAGACATTTAACATTAACATTTCTCGACCCTCTCGCTACTCTCCATGAGAACCGGTCTTAAACTGAGTATTTTTTTGGGAAACACACTAGGAAAGTGTCGATGTCTCTTCTATTTATAGATTCACGATCTTCGAAACAAAAAAATTAACATGTCTCTCATTTTTCCTAGCAATGATAGTGCGCAGTACGCCATATGTATTTACTGGTTTTATTAAGCTTGATCAACTTTCAGCTACAAAGAGAAAAAGTGTAATGCTCTTTCTATTTCTACCGTATCCCAACGAAAAAAATGTTTCCGGGTAATACCCGGGTAAAATTGTTTTACCCGAAAATTATCCGAAATTAATTTACCCAGTTATACCCGGGTAAAAGTGTACCCCCGAAGACACAATGTACCACTCCCGGAAGCAAGATAATGATAACCCACATCACATACGTTGGATATAGGGCTTGTGATATAAAATTGGTTCATCACAATACTCAATGCACTGCATGGACACTCGGTAGCTGTACAAGATGATTTTAAATTAGAGAAAGACACATATTTTTAACACTGGAATCCTGACCTAACATTCAATGCACATACATTCCATACTGCTTAGCGATTTTTGGTTAATTAATGCATTGTTGGTCGACATTAATTATTGCGATAACTATGGTTCGATTAGACATTCATTGATTGACGAATTCGTTCGAGACTAACCCATGGACTTTGAAACTTATGTTGGTTTGGCGTTTAGATTTTGGTTCCAATGTTACCTAGGCGACTAAAACATCCTAGCAAAATAATAAAAGTATTACTTCACATTTTGTATCTGGAAATAAACATAGGTTTTTGAAGAATATTTATGGAACTTCGGGCCACAGGGGTGGACAAGGGTGTCCGGCCTTGGAAACATTCCTCAAACGACACCTTCTGACCACACAGATTGTAACGAACTCTACAGGATCACAGTATAAATTAAGCTCCTGAAAAAGCTTCGGAGTTGACCGGAGCCAAACCGTAGCTGAATTTTAGAGAAATAAAATGTTCTCGCAAATTGCTTGTACGAAAAACATACTTAATGGATCGATAGATTGCATTGATTTCTACAATCAATACGTCTGACTGATATTCCAAACATCCGTGTGTAGGTACTTACTTCTGTTCATCCAAATACTATCGAGGTAATCGAACTCTGTAACGTCATATATCGATTGACACAATATCCATCCGTTCAATACAATGGTATACATTATTTTTTTCGGTTAAATAAATAAATCTCCCATCAGAAGGGTAGATATGCCACCCGGACCCAGATGCGCAGTTTGGTCCTTGCTATCATTCATTGTTAGCCCTTCAATCTCTGCCTACACAGATATGAAAGATAATATGAACAACTCTCGTTGAGGATATTAAGAAATATATGATGTCCATAAATAAGTTTGAGTGATACACAGTACGATTATAATGAGTGACTTGTCAAAGTGCGCCATCGTTCTGAGTGAATCGCAAATAGAGTGAATTGTCTATGTATAGGTAATAAAGACACTGGTCTCCCGACTTGAAATGTAATTTGTTATTGAACAATGCTATGTCAAAGGAAGATGCTTCGATCTTATTCGTTAAGTGAATTTGGAGTTCTTGGCGCTTGAGCCATTGATTAAGGATTTTGAAGATGAGCCATGGTGTGCTCAGGACAATAACAATCTAATAACATTGGCGATAGTTATCAGAAAAAGTTTTTGATGCGAGTCAAATCTGAGCCACGAGTGTGGGGATATTTTGACTGGATACTTATTATATTTTACACAACAATAGAAGTTACAATTATTAAATAATTTAGTAAATTATAATGAGTATAACAATTTGTTGAACTATTTTATACCATACTCAGGTCGATTTGTAGCAGGAGTGACTGATACAGGCCATCTGTTCAAATTCTATGATCCAAATCATACACAATGGATATCATCACCAGGACTTAATAAAACAAAAGGTAAGATATGAAGAAAATTGTCGTTGGGGATACACTCTGGTTGAGTATGTACATCTTCTCTAGAAGAGAGACTGGGACGAGGGGAAGATGGCTGATCCTGTTACATCCACACCCAGTAGAAATTTCTTCCTCTGATCTGAACTACAAAACACAGACCGGTTACCCCTGAAAAAATGTTTACAATTCTGTATAAGATTGAAAAAAAAATTGAGGTATCAGTGAAAATTTCTCGCAACCACACAAGATAAAAACACCCGAGTAGAAATGACTGTCACTGAGGATAAAATTAACTTAGGAAATAGTTTAGGGTGAGATGTGGTGTAGTGGGAACTGGAAACATGAGATGCATTCTATTGAATAGCACTGCCAGTTATCCACCGAATATACATATAGAGGTAATGATGCGTTAACATTAGCCCCTAGTATGGGATCCACTATATCATGCAGTTTATGTAATCTTCCCCTAAATCGCGAGCCAGACCCTGGGGTAGAAATATCTTCACTTTCAATGAGGAATGTAGTGGTGCAATTCTTCTGTCATTTGTCACATTTCTGAAATATGAATCGAGATGTGACTAGAGGGAGGGGACAAGGTACTCCAAAGTAAAAACAGACGGGTTTGGGGCGGTATTTTTTTCTTCGGAAGACACTTTGGATGCCTCTACGGCAGTTGCCAGGAGCGCCACGAACTCTAGCAACCCCTCTGACTATGAATAATATAATGAATCAAAAGATATTAACATTCGAACCTCAATAAGGAACGAAGTATGTACACCGTTTCCTCAGTTGTGTTTGCAAATATACGTAAGTAACCTTATGTTATAACAGCAAGTATACAATGGGAGCTGTACTACATTGATTGATTTGTACATGGTTAATCAATGATACAATGTTGTACAGTGATGTTAATTACATTTAAGCGTACCGTAACAGCGAGGGGCACTACATGGACAAAAAGGGGGAGGGCCTAACAGACTGGGGGAGTAGGAGAATTTCTCGCGTTTTCATCCCTTGGGAGAAGTAAGCAGTTTCTTGGAGTACAGGTGAGAGTTGTCACATACCCTAGGTAGCACACTGCATGCATAGAAATTTAGGTTCAAATTGTTTTATCTCGGAATAACTAATAACGCTCTATTAATCACAGTGAGCCAGATTTGTGTGGATGATCGTGGAGATCTTATCGTATCAAACAAGGAATTAACCGTGTACAGATTCAACTCAACCACCAGTCATTGGGATGTGTATAATTGTCCATTTACATTAACTACATCAACTAATCCTAAGATCAGCATCACCTCCTGTCAGGTCACTCTCCTCAGCGATGTATACTGCACATTCTGTTGGCTCCTGGAGGACTCCCGTCTAGTTGTTTGTAACTTGGGCTACAAGTTTCTTGATAGGGTAAATAACCTTCACTTTATTAACAGAGCTTTGCAACGAGTTGTGTCTTTTGTACAGTAGTTTTGGGCTATGAAGTTCTACTAATTTTGGTGGACGCTGCACTGGTTTTGGGCGATGTATTTTTTATTAATTTTGATAGACGGTGCCGAGGCTTTGGGCGGTATATTTTTAATAACTTGGAGTGAGGGTGCAGTGGTTTTGGCCAAGAGTTTTCCACAGTTTTGATTGAGGGTGGAGTGGTTTTGAGCTTTATGTTTTTGATAAACTTGTTAGAGGGTGGGGTGGTCTTGAATTATGAATTTTTGACAATTTTGATACAGGGTGCAGTAGCTTTTGGGCAACGTATTTTTAATAATTTTGACAGGAGAGTGGAGTGGTTTTGGGCTATATATTTGTAATAGTTTTGATTGAGGGTGGAGTGGTTTTGGACTGCAAAATTTTTATAGTTATGATAGAGGGTTCAGTGCTTTAGAGCTAAGTATTTTTAACAACCTTGATAGAGGGTGGAGTGGTTTTTGGGC
>JAQFXQ010000154.1:0-11206 GCA_034693645.1 Pergamasus crassipes | reverse complement strand
AAAGAAATGGAGGAAAAGCCAAGTCTTCAACGCTACCGTATGTGCACAGGATCAAGAGGAGTGAAAAGACGAATCTACGATAACAGTCGGGGCAGCAGCCATCTCGCAATGGCGAGAGCAGGATTGTTGTTGACAAGACAGCACTTAGACACGATAGAAAAAGATATAGATCCGCCCTGCATAAACTTTGGAATGGTACCAGGGACTACGGAACATGTAATGAACCAATCTTTGAATGCAACGATGTATGTTTCTCCGAAGAGGATACCAGAGTGAACTTAGGACTTGGAGATACCACGGACTACATATACAAAAGTGACCGCAACGAATGCACTCCTAGAAAACTGGGAGAGTTAGATCAAGACCGGCTTGATCCGCAGGGCTACGTAAGGAAGCTCGCCCCCGAAATAAGGGGAGACCGAAACGTCTGATCAATAAATACCCATACCCATTATGGATGATAGATTATGTGTTGTCCATGTTTATAATATTCTAATAAGGTGCAAAGCTCACCGAGAGGATCCAACGTTGCTGTTGTGAACAAATAACCAAAACATCATTACGGGTCGGAAACGAAAGTTTTCATACTCAAAGACACAGATAAAAAAAATTGAAAAACGAGAGTTTATTTATGAGTAGATAAGTACAGGTTGGCGACTTATACCATGACAGGCATATTTGGCAATCGGGAATTTGATCAATCTTATGGATATGGAAGGTAGCTAGCCTGATCCGTTCCCTCAATGTTCTTTAACAACTTTCCTCACACTTCGATTCGCGAATGTTCTCGTCATAAGATGTTATTGTGCTCCAATTTTGAACCTTATCTTGATGTTTATCCTTAAGAAGTGATATGCTCCAGTTTTGTATTACGTCTCTTGATTTGTTGATTAACTATGGTTTGAAACTTAATCAAGGGCATCTTGCAATCTGCTGCCAAGGTTTTGAGTTCTTTTAGTATCTCAAGTTCTACTTTATCCTCATTCATGAGCGACGTAACGGCTGCATCCTCTTTCTCGATTTCTGAAATACGAGACCTCAACGTTCGTGTTAGAGTTTCGTCCTTGCTGTGTTCAAGATCTGAAGTTTTCTGCTTCATCTCAAATTTTAGCTGGGCGCTTTTATAGCGTAGTTGATCCAGTTGCTTCTCGATACTCGAACACGTACCCTCTCGTTCTGCTCTATCAAGTTCACGCTGGAGGACAGTGTAACACAGCGTCACGGCTGCAAGTCTATTCTTAACTTCCGGAGAAGATGTACTTAAGTCAGCACGATTCAGAGAATTCACGTAGCTCCTCAGCTGGCTCCATTTCCCAAGCTTCTTATTGAATGGACCATCTCCACCCTCAACGTCGATTCCGGGAATTAAGTGCATTTCTCTGGTTGAATCGATGCCACGACTCGCATCGTGGACTCCATGCATGTTGGTGCCGATGCGAACGCTTTCTTCGCCTTTGATGTCATTGTCGATACGAACGTCTTGTCCACCATTAACGTCGTATTCTTTGCTGGTATCAAGTCCTCCGTTCACAACGTTGCTGTCATTGATGCCGTTTTCATCATTGCCGACGATGGCATTGTTCCTAACGCTAATGACGCTTCCGATGCTGATATCATGTCCATGATCAGTGTGATGTCTTCCATTATTCACGCTGGTAACTCGACTGTGGTCCTTGCAAGGAACGACTTTTTCATCTTTAGCGTAATTAACGCATTTGACGAAGCTTGCGATGCTCGCATCATGTGTACCTTTAACAACGTTGTCGGTGCTCAACAGGTTCGTGTTACCACCGCTGCTCCCATCAATAACATCGTTACCTCCATTAACGTCTCTGCCGTCATTAACAACGCTTCCGCCGTTAAATTTGAATCTACGGTTGGCGTAACGTCGGCGGCCTATAACGTCCCACCCAACAACGTGTTTGGCGGCAGTCACGTTCTTCTGGGTGCCAATGTTCTCTTCGAAGCTAACGAGAGTGGGACTAATAACCTCATTCATGTGGTCTCTACCCTCAAAGTGAATTCCACGACTAGCCTCGATTCCGTGAATAACGTTGTTTCGACTGATAAAGTCGTTCCCGACATTCGCGTCGTCTCTGCTGTTGACGTCGTTTTCGCTCTTCGGGTCGTTTTCGCTCTTCGGGTCGTTTTCGCTCTTCGGGTCGTTGACTCCCTTCAAGTGGTTCTCGCTAAAGATGTTCTTTTCGCCATGAATACCGTTTTCGCCATTGGCGTCTTTCCCTCTAATAGCGTCGCACCCACTTCCGAAGTCGTCGCCAGTGACGTCGTTTGCGTGGTCAACGTCGTTGCCGACATCAACGTCGTTGCCACCGCGAAGGTCGTCGCCAACATTAACTTCGTTGCCGCCCGTAACGTCGTTTGCGCCACAGTCGGTGTTGGCGGTGTCAATATCGCGGCCGTCTTTAACGCTGCTATCATCGTCAACGTCGTTGCCGCCATTAACGTCGCTGCCACCAAAGTGATCGTTGCCGCTATTAACGGCGCTGCCACCAAAGGGATCGTTGCCGCCATTAACGTCGCTGACATCAAAGTTGTCGTTGCCGCCATCAACGCTGTTGCCACCGAAGTTATGGTTGCCGCCATTAACGTCGTTGCCACCATTAACGTCGTTGCCGCCGGTTACGTTGTTGTCGCCATTAACGTCCGCAACACCATTAACGTCGTTGCCACAACTAACGTCACTGTCGACACGGTTATCGTTGCCTCCATGAACGTCGTTTCCGCCTTTAATGTCGTTGGCATCATTGACCTTGTCCCCGTGAGTAACGTCGTTGTCATCATTAACGTTGTTCCCGTCATTAACGTCGTTGTCATCACTGACGTTGTGGATACCATTAAGTTCGTTGTCGCCGTTAACGTCCTGGCTGACATTTACGTTGTTCCGACTGCGTTGATGCTGGCTACTAAGAGCCGCTGGAACCGTTTGCAAGAGTTGGTCCACACAGAGACCAATAGTTTCAACTTTATGCTTAATGTCAGCGTTTGTACTGTGAATACTTTTGAGTTCTGACGTCAATCTGTTTTCCACTTGGAATGTGTCCCTCCGAAGCTGTTCTCCCAATGCGCATATTCGCTCCTCTTGTTTCTGAACTGCAGTGTGAACTTCGCTGTGTACATCTGAGTCACTCGTGGTCCTGGTCTGAATAATAGTTATATGTAATTAATCTTACATTGTGTAGCAATTTTTGACCAACACGAAATCATACTAAAGACAGCAGTCAATGAAACTGAGATTGCTGGATGGATGGAATTGAGAGAAACGTTCAAGCACGAACTTTTACCGCAGTAATTTGCGAAACAAGGAACCTTGAATCGACGACGATCAAAACTTAACTCTAGATATATGGAATTAAAGTATATGCTATATCTTTACCTTTCGTTTCATCCATAGGTATGAGGCCAAGGTCACACTGCACAATATCAGAATTCCAAGTGTGAGCGCGAAAAGAACATCTTCGCAGGAAGTAAGTAGGGGATGCATCAGTTGCAAGCGAACTCAGTTCTCTTTTAGACTAGAACAATAGAAACGGGTAGTATATTAGATTGTCGCCTCAACTCGCGATCAAACGTTCGTTCGAAAGACAAAAGGTATCGAAGGTAAGATGTGATCCATAGTATTATCAAAGCAAATAGCCGCACGTTAAGCCGTATCTAGGCATGACCGGGGCGTGGAGGAACAACCCATCAATAAGCAGTTCAAAGATTAGTTTGCCGTCAAACCGAATGAGCTCTCTAAGGATGTAAAAAACTCAACAGGTTTAACAGGATCACAATCTTAACGGTAGACACGAAACAACTGTGAGTAACTAGGGTACAGGATTTTGTACCGAAATGCAGCACCGTTCGGTGGAATAAACTTTAGGGGCTTGTCGACATGGTCTTGCTTCTTTAAAGTAGTGTTTGGATTACCTACACACTAAACCCTTCCTGACTACAAACGCAATGAGGTGAGGGAAAGGCCGCTTACAGCCAGCAAAAGTTAGGGCCTCGCATGGGCTGCTCTTGACTTTCACCTCAAGTCACGGCTCAAGTCCACATTGTTACACTACGAGATTAATATTTTTGGCTCAGGAAGAAGGTTGCACCACGGACCTTGAGCGTGTTTCCTCGACCTCCGTTCTGATTATTGTGAGGCTTACTGCCTCAGGGCAACGGTAACTTAACGTCTCAATGACAAAAGAACTGAATTCGTCCCTATGACAATTAAGATATAACATACGTCATACCCTTATCCTCTCGGTGCATTCTCAACGGTTTTAAAATTTATATCCCGTGAAAAGTATGGGTGGTGTCTGTAGCGGCAAAATCAGACATCCAAATCATCGGTAGACGTGCGAACAGGGTGCCGTATCTACACTCATCATTTGCCCGATGATATAAAGAGACTCGAAAAACGTATATCGGGATGGTCGATCTGTGGATCGAACCCGACATCTCCTGAATGCAAATCCGAATGATTGCCACCACGACACATTGTTCGGTAAATATTATTATTCTCATCTTTTTTGACCGCAAATTCTAGTACGAAACTTCTGTCCTTCATTCTCAGCATCTATGTGACACCAAATAAATGTCTGCTAGCCGTGCTAACGGCGCAAGGCTATGACTATTCAGATGTACGTAAATGTAAAACTTTATTTATCATCATTTGATGTACATATATTCAATGTTGTGAGAGTGTCAAAAGTTGTGAGAATAATGCATTCCAATGTAATTAGTACCGTTTTAATGAGTGACGTCTCCTTACGTGCTCTTTGCGGATTTTGGTAAAACACGATACTTTCCCAGGAGAACTGTGGTGATGGGTCAAAGCCTTCTTACACCATGATTCTGACGTTGCTTTCGAATTACAGAGACCAGCATTTCTTGCAATGTTTATCCTCGTTTCGGAGGTCGAACCCAAAGTCACAACCAGACCTATTTTCAACAGCTTAGCAGCCAGAAGTTGGGGCTGCGGAATCCAGTTCCTCTTTTTGAGTCTCTACCTGTATAGGCTTGTTCAATTTTGTCTCAAGATTCTCGTTCTGTTGCACCGTTTGCTGCTGGAAATTGAGAAGGATATTCTGACAATCTGCCGCTATCGATCTAATGTGAGCTACTTCCTCCAGTTCCGACTTTTTGTCTTTTATGAATGATGCCAGTACCGTGTTCCGCGTTCCCATCTCAGAAATATCGGACGTAATCCTTTGCAGCCTCTTGCTCTTATCGTACTCTGTGCTCTTCAGGTTCAATCTTCTGCCAGTGACCTCCTCGAGTTCAGTTCGGATTACTCGAAGTTCCTCCGTGGCGTCCTCAAAAGCTAGTTTCTTGGCTGCCATCTCGAACTTTAAACGAGCCAGCCGACCTCTAAGTTGCGAGAGCACCTCTTCGATCCTTGAAGCACGTCTGTTCTCTGTGCTTTGTATTAATTGTAGTTCTTTACTGAGTTCATCCACGACTGTAACTCAATCATCACCCGGAACATCTCTGGTGGAATCCTCAGAAACCAACTTGATCAACAGAGCATGGATTTTTCGCATTCTTTCAAGTTTCCAGGATTTTCCATCTTTATCGTCAGGTTCAAAATCGAGCCGTTCAGTTGCGTTTATCAGATGCGGACCATCACAGCCTCTCTTCGTTTGCAGCTCAACTGCTTGGGAGTCCTGTAAGAGCTGTTTTGCGTTGCGATCAAGGTACTCAAGTCTCTGCGTTACCTGCTGGCTTGTCGTTGTTATCTTAGCAAGCTCCATTTTGCAATAATCCTTTTGGTACCCATTGTATAGGCCAACTGCCTGTTCCGCAAGGATCGAAAGCTTCTCTTCTTGCTCCTTTATGGTGATAATCAACTCAGAACAGATATCCACGAGCATCCCCGCTGTATGAGGGGTACTCGAGCAAGTGACATCATTTATCTGTGAAGAGGAACCCGTTTCTCAGTTTGCATGACCAATCAAATAGTTTATCGACCTTTAACAGGGTGGTCTTATTGGCTGTGCAGAGACTAATATCCAAGAATACACATTATAGTTGTTGTCCTCGACGCTGAGCATCTCTAAGTGGATGACTACTATTTGGAAGTTATCTTGCGCCGACTATTCATGTTTAGGACTGATTTTTTTACGAAGACAGCTAAACCAAACTTACCGTCTTTGCGTGACGGTTCGGTGATCTCCGGTGTTTCCCCAACAGGAAGCAAGATGAACTGATACAAAATAGTAGTAGAACATAGACCAGCATTGCGGGAGTAACGTTGCCGCTAAGATTCAGTATATCCATTTTTCCTTTTCATGGGTATTAATCGTTGGTTAGAGCAAACTATTGGAATTTCGAGCAGTGCAAGAAAGTTGGAAACAAGAATTTTAGTTCATAGTTCAAAACGTATCATAAATAAACCAAATTCACTTGAAAACCATTTACAGAATGGGACGTTAAACTATTAAATTGATTCGCCGCGAAATGGTAATCCTCGATACCGATGGATTAAAATGTAGATTCTGTGTGGACAGCCGTCTGCGTGTGTTTACGCCATGACAACGTAGTGGTTAGTAATCTAACACTCTCATTCTCATATAATCCTGATATGAGCTCATATTACAAGTTTGCGTTAACTGGGTACAACAGTTCTAACACGGGCATGGACTTAATTAACCAGGAGTGTTGATATTGCAGGTTACCGAGCTAGGTAGCGTGGTGGTAGCCCGTCCCCATTCCATCCCAGCATCCCAGACGAATGCTGGAATGGAATGCTCATATTGTTCCTTCCCATCGTCAGATCCCCTCAGTGTGCAGTTCTAGCGTTACTGTGGGACTACCACTTAGCTGGAATGATTTGACCGTGTTATGGAGGCTGATGGATGCAAGTAATTTATTGGCGTGATTTTTCAGATATTTCCAGAGACAGTCGTAGTTAGAACTAATTAGAAATGCGTGTGCCCGGCATGAAAATTATGGTGTGGTGTTTGAGATTATGGAGAGGCTACGGAAACTGAGAATCAGTCGAATCGAACTACAGTGGAATCCAGCCCACACTGGAATAGTGGGCAATGACAAAGCTGACTTTTGGACACAACGTTGATGACCACATCGAAAGGTAGATAGTATTTTATTACTAACAATGGCGGTTTGGCAAGAGCCCTCTTCGGGCTGAGTATTTGCGCCAAGGGCCCTCCTCGATGTTTGACACGAAGATCAGTGTCGACGGAAGTCCACAGATTTTGATGTGGAAAATCTATGACACAAAGTACCCTGCATCAATTGGGAGTGGAGGTCTCTCTCGACTGCAATTTATGCAAGAAAACAGGATATGTTGTGCATCTACTATATAAACGTCAAAAATGGTAAGACCTGAGAATGCAATGGTGTCGGACATGCAAATCGGATACAGGGACAACTTCAACTCTACCTGAGAGAATGATGAATGCGAATTTGAGACGGTTGATTCCTTTCGTGTCGGGAGTGATTCCTGATCGGTCATAGAGCGATGGTTTGGTGGAGAAGTTGGGCTAGTTTTAGTCTCCTGATATGAACGCTCAAATTGTTGCCTATGACTAGGTGAGAAATATGTTTCAACAAACTGATATATTGCAAAAAAAATATAGTAACTTCCTGAGGTAAAGCTTATAAAGTGTCACGCAGATATTACGTGTCCGTGTGACGCGCATTTACCATTCAAATGTGCATTTTTCTCATTAACGTTCTCTCTTCGAGTTAGGGAGAGGTCTCAATGAATTTTTCAGACACATGTACCAAATAAGGCCCAGCGTACGTCTGAAAATTAATTTGAAGTAAACTGAGCGCTTTTATGCAAAAAAAAGACACCTCTATTCGCAGAAATTCGTTCAGAATAGTATGAATGTAGTCCTAAAACTACACAACTGTTTTCACAAAACCTGCAGTATTTTTTGTTCGTGTACAACCCGAAAGGGCATCATTATGAACACCAGGTAAAAATAAGGCCCTCCCAGAGCTCGCAAAAAAACACGTACAGATTGGTATGTGATTGAAATCATAAAAAAGTTTGATAGACTAACAGATCGTTTTTTTAAAGGTCAAAGCGAAATTTACACAACAGAGAACCTATTTTTTTTTGGTCGGGCAGGCCTGAACTTTGGGTGCTTGTTATTTCCGCAGCGTCGACCTGAGCCTTGGCCGAACCACTTCGTTAGATAAGCCCCAATTCGGCTGTTATTTAGAAAAAAAATGTACCACTTTATTTCTAGATAAACTCCTTCTCGCATTAGACACCGGCCAATCAAGACCGTTGACTCAGGAACGCGCTTCAAATCATCGGCATACAAGATAAAAGTGATTACATCACTAAATTAAGTTCAAAATCATCAACAAAATGTCGCAAAATTCAGAAGGACAATTGCAGTACCCTGCGGGACCCCACAGTTAGCTTAAAAAATCAACTCCTCACATCATGCAACTTCACGCTATACATGCCTTCACTTGGGAACTCACGAATAAAATCAACAATAATGTTCCTCAGTTCAACATTAAGAGGCTGTCTGATCTGTCTGGAGATGATTCACCATCCACCGCATTGAATGCTTCGTTGAGGTCAGAGTTAACACAACTAATACAAACTAAGCGCATCCAATTGATAACTTCTATTTAATAAGTTCCTCTCTCATTAAAAGCAACTCTGTATATGTGAACTTCCTCCCAACGAATCCATGTTGGCTAATATCGATTGAATTGTTATGACAACAAAATTCAGATAGATGATTGAACAGCAACTCACCAAGAACCACTAGATATATTGAACATTTTCGGTGTACAGGTCCTGTTGTTGAATAATATCATATTTAAGGCCTGTTGAGCCTTTTTTGAGCACAAATACTCCTTGAATAGGAATAGTATTGTCCTATCTAGTTAGAGGAGGCACCGGTAGACCTTATGAGATAACCATGTTCTTTATTGGGGAAAAGCGCGCCAAATCACACAACTTGCTAAAAGGACCCACAGGTGTGGCACATTATGGTTAGCACAGGGTTGGTTGACTGATAGAAGGGCTTCTAGTATGACATTCGTATTGAAAGTTAGAAGAGCTCTAATTAACAATGCGACGTTCAATCATGAATATCAATTCACCTTAAGTGGCTTCAAATGTGGCCTGACTAATGCAGTCATCACTATTGTTGATTTTGTGGGATTAAAATCAGCAAAAAAAAGATAACACTCACCTTAGAATCAAGAAGACACTCAACACGCCAAGAATTCTTATCAATCACAGATCAACTCATAGATACCTGGCGAGGAAGAAGCAGTAGCAACGAGTAGATTCCACACCAGTCCAGCAATCCACTAAATTTTAGAACAAGAATGTCAGAGTCCCTGTCAGTCTGGATCTCAGGAATTCTATGAGCATTTCTAATCAAGATAGGAACATCAGCACCATTACCATCTCTGCAATTTTGAAAAAAACATCAAATAATCCTCCCTCTTAAGATAACTCTGCGTGACTGATACTGGGACCACCTAAGTCTCTGAAATACGATGTCCTTGGAAAAAAATGCTACACAGTAAAAGAATATGGAGTACGCCTGGTTTATAAGTATATTTTGGAATTAAGTATAAACATCAAACATGAGATGAGTCGATGGGAACCAAAACATCTACATCTGAACACTTTGAGCTGGAAGGCTCCTTAAAAAATCTTTGTTGACATTAAAATCTGGGACACAATATATGTCTACTTTGATATGCAACATTCGTATCAATTCTTGCATCCATTTGTTCATCATGAAGATTAGGGGAAGGTGTGTGGGGGGAGTTAACACGCGGGATAAAAATACACAACGTTAAATTTCGCGCCAGAATGATTATTCTCCAAAAGTGGATCACCAGAAATCAGCATCTTGTTATTGTGAAGGCTCACATGTGAAATTATGTCGGTTCGGACCAGCCGTTGTGAAATTAGAGAAAAGAACGTGATTTTGGCGATTCTGATCAAATAATTCAGCAATTTTGAAGTTATGTGTATGTTTGTTCTTATACTTGGAATGAACTAAAACGTTATATAGGGTTTCAATTGAGTGTAAACTACGACGTATAACCAATATTATACACAGAATGCTGTTAATTACTCTTCACTTCACAATTTTCCGAATATATTACTTGTGGGGTACTTTTACACAAAGCCCGATGGCAGATTTCACACCTAAAAAGGCACTCAATTACAAAAATTGTAAAATTCGCAGCATTCATCAAACTAGGCTTCTGCAATACAATAATCAATATACGTAGTTGTCAATCGTGCTGATGTTCGCCTCTTTTCACTCAATTTGAAGGTAGTTCAAAGTCGTGAAGTGAGAAAAAAACTTAATTAGCTAACACGTTAACAGTTGCGCTGTTCTAATAAGACAAATAGGTAATTGGTTTGAAATTTAAGAGTGCTGCTCTTCTGCTAATATATTTGGTAATTTGTAGGTAGCTAAAGTTATAATTATACCTATCTAACAGGATTTGCATCCCTCCTTTATGGATGTGTAAAGTCACCCCGTGGGTGGGGTACTTTTACATAAAAACATTTTTTTCAATGAAAATCTATGGCTCATACTCCTGAGGGAATACAACAAAAGCGTTCGTGGCAGTTTTGTAGCTTATAGATGGATTTTTAAATGTGTGTAACTTAATTTAGTCTATTGTAAGCCACAACCTCAGAAATTAGGAAATTATAAACTGTGTAATGTCGCCCCATCTTCCCCTACTCCTTGTGTTGTTGCTCACAGACTGATAACTTGATCATATAGTGATAACTTTTCACATGCTATTAATGGAGTACAATTATTTTCTAACCAGTCTTTGCTCGAATACATCCATCGAACTTCAGTTGATTCATAGTTCGATGTTCTGAGGACTTACTGTGAGAAAGTCTACGAACTTAAATGGACTGTAGCGAACTAGCTGTTCATCTATGAATCTAGTCCTGCTTTTCCAGAACCTACGAGATTATAGACAACAAACTGACATCTGTTTTACTTCCATTTAGAAAAGAATAGCTGTTCTATTCCTATTCAATAATGTTGCAGGCCTGATGATACACTACATAATAAGTATCGGTTTAAGGCACATGTTCAGTGGTTACCTCAACAACTTAGGCTATAGTTTCATCGTAAAAGGTAAGACTTCGTCCGAGTCCACACTGATGCTGGCAGCCTGCGTTTCTATCACTACACTAGATAATGGCAAGGGCACAGGA
>JAQFXQ010000153.1:0-11207 GCA_034693645.1 Pergamasus crassipes | reverse complement strand
TTGCCACTGACGCCACCAGGTGAGATGAGTCGAATAAGCAGTAATTCTAATCGTGAATAATGCCAATGTTGATCTGCATATAGTACTGCATATAAAATCTAACAATAAGTCTATAAAATCTGCGTATAACATCCTATATATAACTGACTATTCCTCGAATCCTCACGTTCTCCAACTTAACTAACAAGAAAAGGGTTCATTTGTTAAAAATAATTTTTAAGCCCTACAAAAAAAATATATTCAGCTTGACACTAACTCCACAATTTTCTATTAGGACTTCATTGGACCTGGCGTTGGACCTACATGCATGCAAAGCTCGTTTAAAAGCCTTACGGGAAGACGTTGGACGGCTAAGAGAATTGAACGTGGCGCTCCTGGAGTCACGGCAAAAAGGAGGTGATGATGATAATGGAGAATGGTTGAAAGAAGCAGAGAAACTGGACAGAATGTTAGCAATTGAACAACAAACGAAGCTCATTCAGCAAACTTCGAGAGACATTCATCGATTAAGAAAAAACATCGCAAATGATCAGTTGGGAAATCTCCTTCTCTTCAGGTGAGCACATATGAATGCAGAGTCATCCCTCCGGAAGATAAATTAAAGTACAACCGTATTGAGAAATCATTAGATTGTATCGTAGTCAAGAGAAGCACCATCACAGCAGTTAGTAAATGACCTAATCACAGCAGTTGTTGTCACGACGATATTGGCCTCCTTGATATTATCTTAAAAAATAACCAGTCTTGAAAGTTTTAAAGTTTTATCTTTCCCCTCTTATCAGTCTTCGTTGAACTTCGAATGAGTGCTCTACGTGCTACAACATTATTTGACCCCATAGTTAATCATTAGTGCACCAAGCTCAACATTTACCTTTCCCATAGGGAAAAAATGGCATTCTTCACACGCCCTTCCACGAGTGGAAGCACGTCTTGTTCGCAACCCTTCAAAGAAGTTGATGAAGGCATTGGAGGTGCAAAAGATGAGGAATCTTCTGGTGAGGGTCTGAGGAATACCAATGACATCCTCGAAAATGATGAGGGTGAGGATAAACCTGAGGGATACCGGTACAAGTATACGGTGGATCCAGTATACGGTGTTGAGGTATGAGACCTCTTGGCACCATCGCCCTGTCCTATCCGAGTCCGAAGATTCTGGAGATATGCTCTCCTCACATTCTCGAGCAGTCACATTTCTGAAGTATTCTCAACTACCGCAGCAAGAATGAGAGAGATTTCTGTTCGTGGTGTTATGCTCGTCATTTTTCCTCAACAGGTATGGGTATATAGAGCGGTATACCATCATCGCCTCTCGTTCGGAACACAGCGGTAACCACGTCCACATTGCTGCGCCACGTGCCATGAGCTCATACATTATTTATTTAAATCATAAACGTACAAACGCAGTACTGCATGGAGAAGTAAGGTCGACCCTTGCCTCTTACCACTTTCACTGCTTGCCATTCTCGGGCAGGACATCCTCTCCTTACCCAATGATCACGTCATAGCTGTGCCTGATCAGATGTAAATAAGGTTCCATAATCGATATTCCGGAGCTCAGAGCTCTGCCCACTCCTTCGTCTTCTCATCCGCCATCTCTTTTTCACCTCTTTCACTTTTTTAAATCATTTAAGATCAATCTTTCGCGACGAAATCTACCCAGATCTTCGGAAGTTTAATTTAAAGAGATTCAATTTTTACAAAAAGAAACAGGAAAAGAGCAGCCCCTACAAAGTGTATTTAGAGAGTTTAAATCAATCAATGCTGGGTAGCACCCTACAAAAGAGTTAAATATTCGTTGATTTGTTGTATAAATTATATTTAAAAGATGATTAAAGTCTCCAGAGCTTGAGCGAGAGGCGAATGCGTGAGAAGGAGAGAGGACGATGAAGCAGAAACCTAGTTCAAATGATGTAATAAGAATATATGTGCTCGAGAAGCGTTTGAATCTTACAGTTCGCACAACGACAATGAAGTTAAAAAAGGAAATAGATTTTATGATGGCGACACAAGACGCGAGATGGTGACCGAGTGGACAAGCCAAGAGTCACTCGCCTGGAAACTTAACACACCGAGGTAGAAAGTACTGGTTGGGCGGTTGGATACTGGACACTGTCAATCTGAATAAATATACCACACTGCCGAGCGACGGCCTTTCCCACATCAATCAACCTCAATATCATGTGTCAGGTGCGGGGACGCTCGATTCTATTACCGATCTTATGCAAATTGATGGCAAAACAAAGTTGAGTTGCGGAAGACTCTCACTTTTTCAACTCACTTTTACCGGATTCGATTGTATCTGCGCCTCAAATGCAATCCGAAGTTGCTGATTCGAATCAAGTGAATCTCGTTTGTGGCCCATGTGACTCGATCAGCGATCTACCATTTCGTTAACTAAATGGTTAAGTTTAGTAGACGGCAACTGGTTTCCAATGCAATCCACTCCACTCATCCTTAAAGAGTTATACCTAGTCACTCGCAGAAATGCTTTTCGTCGCACGTTCTCTTTGACAAATATTAAAAACAGACTGTTGTTGTTCCCATAAATTTTTGCAAAACCAGGTGACAGGGGCGTCGTTGGGCGTCAACCCCAAGCAGCACTAGCCCAAACTAAAGGAGAGCGCCACGCAGAAACGTACCTCATTGTCGGACTGACAATGTGGTCGTTGAGTGCCAATGTGTGAGACTCATTATTTATCATTTTTGTTGCTTACGTCCTGTCTTGTCACATGCGCCAAAATGTTGAACTAATCCAGTTCCAAGAGACACGCTACACAGTGCATGCATATGTGAGGTTCCGACGGAACCCCAATGGACAGTGGTCGCAACTTGCCTTCAAAGTACATGAACTCGTGCAAGTGTACCTGTGTTCTCTGGGGTTCCTCACACTTGATCCTGTGCACAAATCCGCCTATGAAAAAAAACCAATTGAAATCCGATGATGATTCTGAGTTTTGAGAGAATAATTTCACACGTTCCGCTGCATGGGCTCAAACGAGATTCGAATGTGACAAATTTCGCAGTTTACGGGAAAGTTTGTCCGCCAACCACCACACCTCGACGGTTGATCCAATTACACGCCACGCTCTCGGCAACATTGTAACATATCATTTTGGTAAAACGAAAACCGTGTTGATAGTAGTATAAAGAATAAATTGATATTTTCTAAACAATACTCTTGTACCTTCCTCGCTCAGATATGATCCTTCTATAGTTGATGAACAGGTTGAACGATACTTGTTTCATTAGAACTACGAGTCTCCACCGAAAAACATATATCTAATAATACAAGATTTTTTTGGGCATCAGTGTAGAATCATTCAAATTACGACAAAACTCTTTAATTTTTCTTGCTGAGGGCACGCGGACAAATTCGAATCCTTCACTGGTATGAAGACCACAAGGTTACATTTCTCATCATAGTATCTTCCTCTGAAGGTTTTGTGAGGCATCTTGTCTGATCATTATTAGAGAAGATGAGCAACCAATTGAGGAAGAATTTATGTTGGGACAAACCCTGCTATCTCCGTACGTAAACCCAAACCTACCCTCAGACTGGAGACCATTTTCTTTAAAAGTAATCCTCCAATTTGTTCTTATTTGACCCCTAGAATCTCCGAGGGGATCTGATGTCGCAACTGCTACTTGTGATCACGTCACTGTCAGTTCATTACAAAGTCCTCGAAATAACTCCCGGTATCAAAATCGAAATCAAAGAAAACCTAACAACTTGTCTCCTAACAATGAAAAAACAGTCGTAATAATTTGTCAAGGAGATCGCTGATCCATACCGCAGGGCTATCATATCGGGATGACCTCTAGAACGAGGCTACTCATCCAGATGAAGTCGATCGGCAGAGCATTGTATAACCGTTATAGGTCAATGAACGGTTGGGAGGTTACCCGTTTATTGATGATACAGACAACTCAAAAGATACCGTGTGTGTCTACCCGTTGATCTTATCTCAGTTAGATTAAACCTCCGCAAATATTTGACCTCATCACGGTCGTATTCTTTTAACTAGGATTAGAGACCACTTATAAATTTTAAGGGGTTGACGAATATGAAGTCTTTAACCTTGGCCAAGTGGTTTATGAATAATGGACACTCTTTTCTTGTCTGTCACGGTCTCGTCATCGAACGTGTCACAGGCTGTACCCTCATCTGGTAGTACCAATGTAAGTCCGGTAGAGCATGCCTTCGATTGGGAAAGGGCATTCGTGAGTGTGGACACGGCTTCAGCCCCTTCGCTCCAGTTCACTTCGATGCCCGTTGTCGAGTCTGATCTCCTTCTGTTTGTAATTCACCTACTCCTGATTGCTTTGAATTCAGTTGTGCTTGATGGGCATTTGCAGGTCACACAGTCTGATGAAAACGTGTCTTACCACCGGTCACACTCTGCTAGATCAAAACACTTGAAAATGACACCATTTGTTCTGTCATTTCGATCATAGTTTCTAATCAATGCCTCAAACCAAACTCAGAGCCTTCGCCCTCTTCAAGTTGGGATAATGTCCAGGCTTTCGACTTGAGGTATGTCCTCTAACGTGCCGCGTGTTACACAATTCCTGCGTGCGGGCCGGAATCCGTCCAAATGTGCTGTCGTGGAAGTTCCCTCTGATTAAATGGTACAACGTTCACTTTTCGCGAAAAGTCTCAGCCGATCACGTATAGTTTATACATCTCCATGGGGGCATTAGGTGTGGGGGTTGATGTATTTGGCTCCAAGCAGTGGATACGTATACAAAATAGTGCAACTTTCCCCAAAGCCCTTGCTATATTGACCCGGTTGTTTTTTGTGAGGCAGGAGAAGTTTGATGAATTTGCGGACACATGGCACAGGATGAAATAGCCTTGAGAACAATTTCCTTCATCGGTACCAATCGTGTACCATGTACGTTCGAAAAATGTAAGTAAGAATCTTGCTTTGAGGCCTATCCTCACGGGATGTACAGTGTATTCCAGTTCTACGTTTGCACATCTACATAGTTGAACTGGATTCGTTCCCACTAGTTCTAGTCTGCGTGTAGGTGCTACTCTACAACAGCGTTTAATGTCTTTATCCGCTTCTAGTGTTTTCCCAGTCACGACGAAGTCAATGAAATAAAGTCCAAATATAGATAAAAATCATTAGCGAAAGGATGCAGTTTGGCAAACGTCTACGAAGTCTTCTGCTCGAATTTGCGCCCCCTGATGTGAAGAGCGAAGTTATTTGAATATGCTTTTAAGTTGGCTGGTTTGGCTCAGTCCTGTCATTTTGACAATTGTGCCCTCTGTGACACAATGAGGCCAGTATCGATCTAGGACTCATTGATATACTGCCTGTGGTCCGATTCAGTGCCCGATCCTTCCCGGGTAATATGCCACCGGCTTAGATACCGTCTTGAAATTTGCTCTGAAAGCATCTCTTTAACAGAAAATGGTTAACCTAGCCGATGCACAGCACAATTCCATCAACTGCTTCCCAGCAAACTCCTTGAGTAACTTGTTTGTAGGACCTCTTAATGATAACTGACAATTGCAATTCTCTCATCGAAGTTCAATGCGTTACTATCATAGCTCACTATTGGCAGCTGATAGACTACAACTCCGGAAACCACCCCACTTGTGCGTAGAACTCAACTACTAAAATGATACTAACTATCTAAGGGATAATAGGTAAAACGCAATTGTTAGTGCGGGAACTGTATTGACACCCTATATGAATCCCGCGTCATTATCAACGCAGTAATCTCCAACATCATGGATACGTTGACAGTGGAGCAGATGGTAGAACTTTGATAAGTTAGTGGTATCATATTTGCTTATAATAAGTTACAAACACTTGTGCCTTCTATCCTGCTTCTTCTATCCGGGTCCTTCTATCCTTCTTCTTCTTCTGTCTTGCTCCTTTTATCCTGCTCCTTCTATCCTGCTTCTTCTATCTTGCTTCTTCGATCCTGCTTCTTCTACCCTGCTCCTTCTATCCTGCTTCTGCTATCTTGCTCCTTCTATCCTGCTCCTTCTATCCTGCTCCTTCTATCCTGCTTCTTCTACCTTGCTCCTTCCATCCTGTTCCTTCCATCCTGCTCCTTCCATTCTGCTCCTTCTACCCTGCTCTTTTATCCTGTTCCATCTATTCGGCTCCTTCGATCCTGCTCCTTATATTCTGCCCCTTCAAGCCTGCCCCTTCTATTTTGCCATCCTATCCTGCATCTTCTATGCAGCTCCTTCTGTCATGCGCCTTCTATCCTGTTCCTTCAGTCCTGCTCCTTCTGTCCTGCTTCTTCTATCCTGTTAGATCTATCCAGCTCCTTTTATCCTGCTCTTTCTTTCCTGCTCCTGCCATTCTGTCCCTTCCATCCTGCCATTACTATCCTGCCTTTCTATCCCGCTCCTTCTATCCTGGTGCTTCTATCCTGATCCTTCTATCCTGCTCCTTCAATCCTGCTCCTTCAATCCTGCTCCTTCCATCCTGCTCCCTCTATCTTGCTCCTTCTATCGTGCTCCTTCCATTCTGCCCCTTCTATCCTGTCCATCTTTCCTGCTCCTTCCATCCTGCTTCTTCTATTCGGTCTCCGCAAACCTAAATTTTAATTCTGCTCCTTCCATTCTGCTCCTTCAATCCTGCTCCCTCTGTCCTGCTTCCTCTATCCTGCTCCCTCTGTCCTGCTTCCTCTATCCTGCTCCTTCCATCCTGCACTTTCTGTCCTGCCCTTCTATGGATGATGCGTTATAAATACAGCGCAAAGAAAGGGGGTTACTTTTGTGCATTTTCCAACAGCGTTCATTGACGGGTTGAAACGCAGGATATTGTGTGGAAACAAGCAGCATATCTTACTATTAGGTGACAAAGCCGAACGAAAACGATATACGAATAAAGTTAAATGTTATGTAATAAAATGAGAGATAGCAGTGGGTTGGCAAATATATGAGAGTAATGAAATAATTACTCCACAATGATTTGAAAAATTAAGTGGATTGATAGTGTTTGGGGGCAGAGGTGCTAGAAGCAAATCGTGCTAAGGATAGCGTGTTCATCCACCAGTTCCCGAAGTGTCCTGAACGACATCAGGATAATGAGCCAGGTAGATTGGTGATGGCAGTAGTTACTACCGAGCAAGGTGGTGTGGTAGCTCGTCGGACTTGCATTCGGAAGGTCCCGGGTTCGATACCCAGACCGACCATGCTGATATAGGTTTTTCGAGTCTTTCCCTATATCACCAGGCAAATGCTGGGATGGAAGTGGCTACCCCGCAACACAGGCCGCCATTGTGGCTTGCGGGTACACGACTAAAAAAAGAAAGTTCTGCTAGTTTTCCCTATATCGCTAGCAAAACTCATAAATGGTCTGTCCCGTTATACAGGGCTTACAGCGGTTGTTACAGCACTAGATAGAACCGTCAAGTGGGACTGAGAGACACCCTAGGTATCAACTCAACTCACATTCTTTCTAACTTTCTCGCATTGTCTCTTTAGAAAAAGTTTTCTCTCTTTTCCAAGGGAAATTCCAATAAGAGTGAGTTCGGCGCCATCGCTCAGCGGACAGAGCTGCGTTCTTGTAGGAGATGAAGAACTTGGTAGGGTGTTCCCGCAAAGGAAGTTGACGCTATTCGTCGCCACCTGGAACATGAACAGTACGGTAAGCTGTGCTAACACAATTGTGGACTTTTTCTCATATTATTAACACCAATATTCTAAAAACAAACTGAATTTATAGAAATGAAACACTGCGCAGTGCCTTGCGTTTCGATGTATAATAATTCTGACCAAACTGAAATGGAATCCCCCGTCCCCTAATTAATACCCATCTCGATGCAGATGGGACCCAGAAATCTAGCGGAGTGGCTGTTCCCGCACACGGAACTGCGAGCGGATATTTACGTTGTTGGAATTCAAGAAGGTGTCGCAGACCGCAGGGAGTGGGAGATTCGACTACAAACGTGCCTTGTCCCCACACACGTGTTATTTCATTCTATATCACTAGGAGTGCTTCACCTGGCCGTGTTTGTCAAGCGTGACCTCATTTGGTATTGTTCCGTAGTGCAAGACATTGCTCAACCCACCAGGGCTGGTACAGCGCACAAAACAAAGGGTGCCATATGTTGCGGCTTCAGCTTTTTCGGCTCATCGTTCCTCTTTGTCAACTCACATCTCTCAGGTGGGTCTGAACATCTAACTGCAACAGGTTAGACGAATGAATAAAATCGAATGAGACAATTTGTTTACCGACGAGGTTTATTGGTCTGTCTTGGCACCTCATCCGACGGTGAGGTACTAACCGTTTCGTTGTTTCGTTATGGACAGCCCACGAGACTAAACAGCAGAGTCGGATTGCGGACTACGAAAAGATTTTCAGAACTATTAATAGTAACCCGAGTTCCAAGTCAGGATCCAAGGTCATGCCGCTTCCACCTGCCTTATACGACAACATCTTTTGGTTTGGAGACCTTAATTTCCGACTCGATACAACAACGGAGGTTGTCACCAGGTCTGTAGTGCATCCGTATTGAATTTCGTCTGCTCAACTAGATCAGTGCCTCGGGAATACTCCCGATAGTTCAAAAAGTGACCCCATACACACTTCTGGTCCAATATGCACAAACTCTTTCGTATATTGTGGTTAGAGTGAAGACTATTCTGGTACTGTTATTTAAAGCAATGTTTAATTCTATTTCAATATAATTTGTGCCAAGTCAATTCTGAGCGCCATTGTTCCAAACCCAAACAACAATAGGCATTTCATGAAACTTGTCAATATAAACGATAAGTGTTGTTGATGCTAATAGACTGTAATCCACCCGCCAGACTATTGTCATGTCGGGACTTTGAGAATCTGCTAAAACATGACCAGCTCAGAAAGGCCATGGAGGACGGGACAGCATTCTCTGGATTTTCAGAAGGAGAAATAAATTTTTCACCGACTTTTAAGTATGAGGTCAATTCCAACATGTATGACAGAAACACTATCCGAATTCCCTCCTACACGGTATGTTTGAACTTAATCATTCACTCGTACAAGCAAGCTGATATCTGTTCATTTAAAAAAAAATAAGTTTATTCGCCATTTATTCGTTTATGACTCGTCTAAGCTTTGCAGCACTAATGCTATAAAACTGATAGTACTCTTTGAAACAATTTGTTTCTCGTTTTGTTTCTACCAATGTTCATCCTAAACATTCGCTATAAGAGCACGGAATGTTTTCGTGTTGCATTCAAGAATTTCGGTTCTTTCCACTGTGAAGCTACTAAAAGCAAGAAAAACATATCTTTTTTATTCAGAAATCACCTCTCACTTGTCTAATTTTCGTTTAAGGACCGAATTTTGTACAAAACCCGAGACTCAGACCCGATCACCTGCCAAGTATACGATTCCGTGGACTCATTCCTCACGTCGGACCATAAACCAGTGTTTGGAGTGTATGAAGTAGGTCTGCGGGGAGGAGGGGATTCCTCTAAACTCGCCTGTGGGGTCTTCAAAAGAGAGGTACTCATCGAGGCCCTAAAACGAAGCTCCACATCAAGGTCAGCTCGCCGTGGTAAACAAAGTGCCGTTTGCTCACTTCAGTGACCCGAGCACGAGGCTCATCTCCGAATGAGCCAGTTTTGCCTTCCTCGTTTCTGTTTCTCGTTTCGGAGACCGCAGTGAGATTCAACGAGTCGTGGCTTGACATCAAATTGTGCCTTAAACTGGATTTTTCAACAAGTGCTGCCATCCAACCTATCTTCTAGTGAGGAATGTCCTATTAACCGGCAGAAGGCCCCCGCGCCCTCTGATCACGGGGTTAACAACAGGAAACCGAACAAGACAAGATGGACCCTGAGATCTGGCTGTCCCCAATTAAATTTGGTTTCCTAATGAACCCACATCTGTTAATGCCTTCTTCATAAGGATTCAGCCGCGAAGAAGAACAAAGTTTGAAGATACATGTTGAAGCTTTATAGATCAATATAACTGAGATGTATAGATATCCTGTAAACAGTGAATAAAGTCAATCAGTTTCTGGTTTCTTCGGTGCAAATTCCATATCTTCAGGCAGCTAGAGTTTTTTTAAACTAGATTTGGGTGATATTCATATTAAGTGCAGTTAACTTTGTGAAACACCATCGGAAGCTACATGTAGTCTCCAAAATATGTTCAGTTTTATGAACAGATCTCACCTCTTAGCTAGAGTTTGATCCTATGTTGAAAAGTCAGAAGTCAACCAACACTTTATTTACATGAAGGGATAACATGGCTATTATTTCAATCACAATAACTTTTACACTGCTACGTGCGGAGTTCGATCTCGCGCACGGGCCAGCGTTTATGCGTCGCCCTCTAGCCCGCTGGGCTATCGGGCTGAAAGAATGTGAAACATAAGTGTGCTTTTTCATACAAAACGACAGCTAAGGAGCTAAACGGGCAATAGGTGTGTACAGACACTGGAATTGAGCTCAATACTCCCCGTCCTTTAGTTGAACACTTGAGTGTAAAACTGTTCATCTGAGAGTTTGAGCACGTAGCAGCTATATAAACACTAGGAGTCTTCCCGCGCTTCGTTGTAGATGCTTCGTTTTTCCTCTGCGAAGTGCATACCATTTCATAAACCTATGGTACATCAAAGTACCATTGATTGATACACCTGCCTGCGGTGTACTACTACATGAAGACAAAGGTAAGAATACTTATGAAATTACATTTGAAGGACACAGGGTATTCAAAGCAGAGAAAACAGCTGAAACTTCAAGTAAAGTACACAGGTTATATATATAAATATATTTGGTAGTGGACCCGCGGTGAGCCACAATGGCGGCCTGTGTTGCGGGATAGCCACTTCCATCCCAGCATTCGCCTGGTGAAATAGGGAAACACTTTGGAAAAACCTATATCAGAATGGCCGGCCTGGGATTCGAACCCGAGACCTTCTGAATGCAAGTCCGACGCTCTGTGGCGTGGTTGTCGGTGAAAGTACATAGCGTCGGCAGAAGCTTTTTCAGCTTAGCCTGAGCTACAGTCTTTTACAGTGCTGAGTTCATACCTGTAGGTGTGTGTTTTAAACAACCAGCAGCAAATTCACTTTCCCAATATAAACAACGTTCTGGTGAGACATGCCTTGGGATCGTCCTTAGTACATATATTAGATACATTTAGGCTTGGTACATACTCTTCTATATTAGTCGTGGAGTATACTCAGAAAACCTACTTGGTTCGACACACTGGTATACATAATTATGTGCTAGTATA
>JAQFXQ010000152.1:0-11208 GCA_034693645.1 Pergamasus crassipes | reverse complement strand
ATGGTGCGTTAGAGGTGCGATGCGCCACATCAGAGACTACATATTAACTGACTTGAAGAATACATTCGAAAGGCTCAATCTTGGTCAGTTTGGTCGAGCAAGGTATAAGAGGGAGATAGCAAAATCATCCGAGGTCGAAGCTGATGAGTATGATGATGAAGATGATACCATGGGTGATGCAGCGGATGAGTCTCAAGAGTTCGTCGATGAAGATGATGACTACTAGTTGGAGAGTCGGTTACTGTTACATATTATAAACGTGTCTTAATTAATAAATAAATTGTTTTTGCATTTATGATCAACACAGATATGCCATTTCAAGAATTAGGAGCACGCACCGGATCGGTATAAAATAACATAAAGGTATCTTACCACCATAGAACCATACAGGAATCTCTGGAAATAACGTGAATTGTATCTCGCAACCATGAGTCGTTGTTTTGGACGCGAAATATCGGAACCACACTAGACGCTACACCTCCAGTCAACTAGGAACACTCGAACATCTACGCTTGCAATTGACAATTAGTTGTTTCGGCTAGTAGGAAACCTCATCAGTATTGCTTGCGATTCCAATTTTGAGCTAAAATATACACCAAAACACCAGAACGCTCAACAGTCGAATGACTCTGAATTTGGTGTGAATTCGGTAAGTCTCTCCGGTAAAGCAGGACCTCGCACCCGTGATAAGGCGTGTATAGATGTAGAAGAGCAGCGATAGCCATTTTTGCCTTTACTTGTGGATACTTGACTTGCAATGATAAAAATTGCGCCATTTTGGACAAAAAGTGAGTACCAACATTGAACCTTCATCCTAGCTAATGTGGATCTAGACAAAAGCTATAGCTAGCCTTACCTCTAGACAATAGCTGCTTCATCCCGCTCTAATTCCGTTACAAACGACAGGCAAACATTCGTATTAGATTTATAATGCCCCTCAAATTTCCCCCTCTTTTGAAAATAAATATTCAATGGTGACCTCGTCAACTTGAACAATAAATTCAAGCGTCGGTGGTATAGTGGTTAGCATAGCTGCCTTCCAAGCAGTTGACCCGGGTTCGATTCCCGGCCGACGCACGTTTTTTTTAACAGAGTACTGATTATATCAAAGTTGTGTGTCAGACGCTTCTTATTTAATCATTTTGTATCAAAACAGTTCTTTCACTAAAGCGAGACATCAGAGACTGCTTGTTCCAGGTAATTTCATGTTGTTCGGATAAAGAACAGCATTCATAATTTTCCGATCATCATTGCAAACTAAATGGAAACGTATCAAGACACCATCGCTCCATTTTCCGGCTGCGTATTACAGTACCCTGAATGAACAAGCCCTAATTTGCTTTCAGGCGGCAGGTTGAGCAATATATCAAATTGATACAGCTTAAAGCTTTCAGCACAGAGTCATCCACCGGATGGCTCGAAGTGCCGGCATTTTTTTTGAATTTCCCGCCGGACATGTTTGGAGACGCTCTCTAGTTTCGATTCGGCTTCTCTTCTGAAAAAAAATTATGGGAAGCTATCCTGGGTGTGAAAAACCGAGTTAATCCGAGCGAGTGGTCCCATTTTACTTTAGGTGTCGTTTACACTGTGATTTATGATATTGTTGGATGAAATTAGAATTTAAATACCCTCTTCACGGCTCGCTAGCCGGGAGTTGTTGGTTACTATCATGCTGTGTATCCAACAACGCCAACCTATTTATTCTTAACCAGCCTTTTGATATAAAATAAAGGTAAGTTATATTAATTAATTTTCTTGCTTGGTCCACTGTGCATTTTCACCACTGTTGGTAAAATGTTAACTCCTACATATATTTAATTTCCTCATGAGTATATTGGTGGGTCATTACGTTCCATTCCAGTAAATGTGAAATCACTGCACTCAAGCCGAATGGGGTTCCCGCTTCTGTACAATTCTATATACTTTTTGCTAGTTGTAGATTTTATCGCTGTCAAGTTATGTTGGAATTTTCTGCAAATTGGTGAAGTATTTGTGTATGGGGTGTTGTTTATGTCGCTCTTTCAGAACAAACTTTCGTTCCTTGGATTTCAACTCAGAGAACATTATCTTTGCCACTTTGAGATGCATGCCGCTTTTATAGCCTTTTCATGCTATCAGATTGAACATTTATCAATTCTTGTATATGCTACACAGAAAGTATCGCAGAATTTTCACACCAATGCTCTCAGATTTTAACATAAAATAAAATATATTTGGCAGCATCATTATCTTCTCCTGTCCCCATTATTCATGTTATTTCAACATTACCCACACATTTACTGAAAAAATAACGTACAATCCACCTGCTTTTAACCGTTTACCAACCTACAATTTCAGATTACCCAAATTTTGACCAGTTTCCACGTTGTCTAACAATGTCCAGTGGAGGAATGGAGGTTGAAGTGGAGGAGGCCAATGTGGAAATCCACAATGTAATGGCGGGTACTGGGGCTCAGGCCAGTGTCAAAGTACAACTTCATCCGCTGGTTATAATGAACATATCTGATCATTGGACGAGAATACGCGCCCAAAATGGAAAAGCTTCCCAGGTTTGTTCGATGAGAAGTTAGCTAGTAGCGCATTGTTCACGAAAATTAAATGAGAGTTAATGAAAATTGTTGAAGCTGTACTGGTCGATCAACTCTAGGAAAACTCGTCGATGGTCTGTAATGAGATATAGCTGCAATGCCAGATTTCTGATTATTTGTTTCTCCTTGACTGATTAATTTATGGCTGGCTCTCTCAGAATACAATACGTCGTTCGCATCAGCTTTCTCAAGATAAAGTTTATAGGAACAGAATGCTGACTGTATGCACAACCAAGTGCTCTGTCCAACATCTTCTGAACGACCTTGAGTCGCCCCCTTCCTCTGAGTCCACTACATCAGTCTCATCTAATATACCCTCCTATACTGTTACATTTATCCTGTAAATCCATGTTATAACTATCATAAGGGATAAATGTATATAGTGTTCGCTTTATTCAAAGGTACAATAGGTTTGTACTGTATTTACAAGTCAACGAATGCTCCGCGCAGCACTCCACGGAAACAAATAATTGACTTTTTTTTTCTGGCAATACATTTGCGTTAAAAAGTGTCTAGTATTGGTCTCGATTACATCGAACACAGTATTAAAAACATCTGGCTGCTTGCCGAGTCGGGATCACCCACGTTTATAACATGCTCGCGTTTCGTCCAAATCCACATTGAACTATTGTTTACACCTTCACTCGGAGGTGCGTCGCTTTGCCCACCCTGCAGACCTTCAGTCCCCAGCCCATAGACGTCACGGGGGCCCCATGGGAAGTGCACGTAGGGATCCCCAATTTCGGTTCCATTAGACTCCCCCTGCTGCACTAAAATCGCCTCCTTCTGCGGGGACCTCCCATTATATACTCGCCGATCAAGAATGTATTTGAATCTTCATTATCTTATTCAAACCAACCTTACCCTTCTATCTGATCTTTCATTGACTCAACACATCATTCCCCCAACAGTTACTCACCTAAATTCATAATCCTTCTTCCAGGTGATCGGTGCACTCCTTGGGAAGCAGGAGGGTCGTCTTCTGGAAATCATGAACTCCTTTGAACTATCCTTCATTGACAGCGATGACGTCATCACCATTGATACAGCTTACTACGAGAAGCAGCAGAAACAGTTCAAACAGGTATGTTCCTACTTAATACATCCATCCAATATGAAATGTTTAACTTCGTCCTCTATTTCGTAGTTATGCTAGGTACTGGGTACGTCTCAAACTAATGGACTCCCCATTCAGTAATCAATCTTTCCAAATTCGAAGATTTTTTACCGCAGTTTTCGTGAGCCATATTTCTTCGACCGTAATATCTCTGCAGAGGTTATGTTAGTCTGTTCTCAATCATTGTGTAGGCCGAGGGTTCTTAATTGAAAGCTCCCCATTGAGGCCGGATATCGATGCGGAAGGCAGGCACGATATAAATTTTGAATTTACGAGTCAAATTGAAGCCTTCTCTCGCCTTGGCTCTTAAATTCAAAATTTATATCGTGTTTGCCTTCTGCATCGATATCCTGCTTCTATGTTGTTGTTTAGTATGAAATCCCAAGCACCCTTTCGTTCTCGCTGTTCTTAATCGGTGGGGAAACTCCCAAAAGTGAGGAGTTATTATGTTATTGCAAGAATCTACTAACGTGTATCTTGTTTTACAGGTGTTCCAAGATCTAGAGTTCCTCGGTTGGTATAGCACAGGGGGAGCTCCTAACTTCAGTGATATTTCCGTTCACCAACAGTTCGTCTCCTTCATCGACAGTCCTGTCTTCCTCAAACTCGATCCCCTCAAGACCACCCAGCTCCCTATCTCCATGTACGAATCAGTCATTGACCTTACTGATAAGGGACCAACTATGCTTTTCGTAGAACTTTCCTATACACTGGTCACGGAGGAGGCCGAGCGAATCGGCTTGGACAACATGGCTAAATTCTCCGTAAATGCAGAAGGCGGGGATACCTCCTTGGCTGCTAATCACCTCCGGAGTCAATTTCAAGCGATCAAGATGTTGCACAATCGTGTCAAGCTTATCCTGGAGTATATGAAGGCGGTTCAGAACGGGACCCTTCCTGCCTCCAGGGACATTCTCAGGGATGTCTTCGCCCTCTGCCGCCATCTTCCCGTTGTCAACAGTGACGACTTCCGTGAGGAATACTACAATCAATGCAATGATGTTGGCCTTCAAGCGTACCTGGGTACGCTCACTAAGTGCTGTGATACAATCAACCAGTACATCGATAGGTTTAATATATTGTACGAAAGACAATTGGGAAGACGGCTGAGTGGACGTCTTAATTTCTAGTTAGACTTGATAGTAAGAATTGCTCCTACTTTACTTTACCTCACGCGCTGTACACATCTTTTGTCTCAATAAACTGTTATTTATTTAAGGAATGAATGCTTTCTTAATTTATCTTACATCTGTGGATGGTAGGTAAAATTTGGCTTCTGGTTCGATAAATGGCATGCCTCTTTATTGAACGAAGAAAAATATATTCAGCACCAAGGTACACGGTATATAATAGTACAATGCTGAGTAAAATGGTATGATTACACTAGAAATGATGCAATTTTATTACGGGTCACATCTGAGTCTGAAGAATTCAAGAGTTAGCTATTTCCGTTATCCCAAGTTAACCAAAAGTTTCGTGTATTGAATCGTTAACCAAGTTTGCTCCAAGTTCATGATTGAAACTTTACCTCTAACCTCAGTTTGCTCTACCAAGCGCATTTTTCTTTTCACTTTTAACAAAACATTTTGATCCTAAGCATGGCTTGGCCGAACAAGTTAGACATAATTAACCTAGGGATGGCTGGTAAGACAACTTTTCTCGACGAACTGGCTTAGCCCTAATCCCTATAAGCCGTTTGGCAGGTGCCGTTTCAGATTAAAAGTTACAGCGAATTTTACAGACAATATGTAAAAACCAACGTATCAACGTGGCCCTAAGATACATTGGATTTCACCGATGTCGCTGTCAAGTGTATCCGTTCGAACCAGACCTGCTTAAAACTGGTTTTCTCACACCGCCATGTTGACAAAACTAAACTTCTCAACCCAACCACCAAGGTGCAACAACGATGACGGCCAGAAGTTGACATACATTGAAGGCTAAACTGATACAGTTGACATTGACAAAACCCCAAATTTTTTCAACTTCGCAGTTGTATAAAACTAAATTAGTGTTTCCATGCACCTGCAGTGTGGTATCTGTTTCGCGGTTGCGGTATATAACTAAAGCATTCATATATTTATCTAACCTGGTACTAGCCACCATTCTTGCACCTCCTTTATTATGCTGACCACACCATAGAGTGCTTGCAAGCCATGTGGCATGGTCAATGACACCAGTGGGACAGCTAACGCCATAGCTTCTCTCTCTTCTGCTGTTTGTCATATATCTTACGCCTATTTTTGCTAGACATCTGGTCCTGACCTATTTTGTTATACTACTTAGCTCCAACTATTTAAACTGACTTTCTATTTACGTTTTGTACTAGCTAGGTTTATGTGGTAAGCGTGTGTGTGATTCGGTTAGTTGGGTTTACAGCGTTTTACTGACGTTGGGCTCCACTTACAGATATAAATAGATAATTTACTGTTGGCAACGAGGGATACTGTTATATTCATTTACTGAACACGTGGTTGTTTTTCTGGTTGGGTTAAGTCTTGGCAGGCTTGATGGTGTTCCGTGATTCCGCAAGGTTATTAATAAGTTGGTGATAAATAAATAAATAAGAAAACTAATTTGCGTTATGGGTTTTGACAGTAGCCGTAAACTAAATAATTCAAGTAAAAACCGGACATCTCCAATATTTAAGTACGAAAACAGTCCAGCGAAATAAAGTCAAAGAATATCATTATTTTTTTCCAGTTCGATCTATCTTCGTGATTGTTGCATATTATATGCGTAAGCGTATTGAAAAATTACGGTGTGACCCATTGTTGTCCTGAATCCGTCAAATGAATAATTGCTTAATTATTCGCATAAATATTTTGAACAAACCGGATTAAACCTAAGACCAAACCAAGCAACCCCAGCACATACCTATTCATAATAAGAGAACCATGATAGAATGGAAATTACTGTAAACATTTCCTGTTTTGAAGCTTCCTAGCAGAGCATCATTGCTACGCCGGCTCAGTCTTTGCCGCAATAAGACGCCAACGAGTCAACACGAAGGGTGCAAATTTAGAGGAAAATCAACCAAGGAAACACAACGAATATAATGGCTTCTACCACGAGATAGGGTTGTTCAACCTGATGGAAGTGTTTCATAAATACGCAGAATGTTTACGAATTTAGATTACGCTCCACCGGTCTTAAGACGCAGAAAGCAAGTCAACAACAGAATGCTACAATTAAGGCTCGAATGATGGAGATAATGAAACATATTGGATTTGAAAATACGTGATACACTACAAGGATTCTATATTATGGATTCGGTGCTTCATATGTCGCTTATTGGAGCGACTATAAATGAATAATACGCAAGGTAATGTTAGAGAACACATTGCTATTGCATACAATATGGCGCCGACAGCAGTATTACGCAGCAAACAAATTTAGACAAAATATTCACTAATAATCAATCCTATCTATCCAAGGTAATTACACAATATTCAAAATTAGATTAAACTTCAGTATTAGAATACTGAAGCGTGGCATAATTAGAAAAATGTTTGGCGTCCTGTTGGCCATGTGGTGGCCGGGCGAGGTGAATACAAGCAGGCGATTCATGCTTGGTTGAAAACTGTATTCCTTGAGTTGTTTGCATAATATTTGGAAAACTTAGGTATCGTAAAACTATCTTCAAAACGCCTATGAAACTTGAGAAAATAACATCGTTTTGTAGGAATACAACAGGACATAATATACAACATATTCGATAGTATATATATATCTATATACATGTATATATATAAAATCATATGTATGTAAATATATATGTATATATATATAACCACAATAGAAACAATATGGTGGAAGGAGCGGCCGGCTTCAGTACCACTGCGCAATAATATGGCGGTGATCTTGCGGGGAGTATTTCTGGATTAAAAAAACTAAAATGAATAACAGCGGTTCAGAAAGTGAGTATCTTATCTTGTTAGTAGATAGCAATTATAGTGGTTTAAATATTATATTTTATTTCTGCGGCAAACGTTGGTAAAACCTGAAAAAGGAATTGGACAATAGCTTAGAGGGCGCCACTGTAGCGACAAGTGGCGTTGCCTAGCGGTGGTCGTAGCCAATGACCAGATAGCGACGCCATTTGATAGAGCTCATTTCATTTCGATTGCAAACAGCGTGGAGAAACGTTGTGTGTGTGTTGAGAAGAGTTGAAGATTGTCGTTGTTGAGGAAGATTTGTTGAGAAGACTTTCGGTCTCATTTCACGTCGGTTTAAACTACCATAGTCATGTCGTCAAACGAGTGCTACAGATGCCACAAGACCGGCCATTTCGCCCGAGAATGCCCTGAAAACGACGGCGGTTATGGAGGCGGAAGATCGGGTGGAGGTGGTGGCGGCGGATATGGCGGTGGACGCGGAAGCTATGGAGATCGCCAAAGTGGTGGGGGATACCGTGGTGGAAGAGATGGTGGAGGTTACGGAGGTGGAAGATCCGGTGGATATGGAGGCAACGGAGGCGGAGGAGGCGGAAATGGACGTGGATGCTACAATTGCGGAAAAGACGGCCATCTCGCTCGTGACTGCCCCACTGCTTCTCAAGGCAGGTCATGCTATAAATGCCATCAGACCGGCCATATCAGCAGGGACTGCACTGCCGTCGCCTAAGCTGTTTCACCCCAATAATTACCTTTCTCAGCCTCACACCATACATCGTTTGCACAGATGGACACTCTTAATGTACCGGTAAGTTTATCATGTTTTTTGAAACATTTGTCACACATTTTTCTCGCGTTGTTGCCTATATATTGTACACATATTTCTTTTACTCCTATCTTATATATTCTATTGTCTAGCTTGAAAAAACGAAAATCCCATTATAAACTCTTAGTTATGGCCGTTAGCATTTTGAGTCTGTTTGAAATCCAATCTCTACGAGTCCGCGTTGAAACCAAGATGGTGGACTCCAAGCACGCCGACTTTGGCTTCGTTACAAACATGGCGTGGATAGACAGGCCTTGTAGTAGGCTTAGGATGGTGATGCTAACAATCACACGCCACGATGTCGGCAATTCATTTTAGGTTTAGTTTGAGTTTGATCTCTGTTTAGCCTTATTTGCTCGTATATTTCCTCAATAATTATGTAGTTTGGTATTTTATGCCGAGTCAGTGTAGATTCTATTTTTTTTTTCTAGTTTTCAGTCGTTTTTTTTCATTGTTAGTTAGCCATATGGTTGACGTGTGGTAGGATATGCAGTTAGATAGATGCAACGTTGTTGGCTTGGTGTTAATATTCGTTTCTTTGTCTTGTTTTAGGTTTCTCATGCGTCTTGGACAATTGATGTATCTCGGCCCAGTGTTCTCCCTTCAAACCATGTTGCGGTGTGATGGTCTACGTAAGTGTCGGTATCACAAATAATTTGCGATTAATTATGAAAGACGGTGTACCCTAAATGTACACGCGGTGAGGAGGGAATTTGTCGAAAAATTTAAAGAAGATTTTTGCTTATTTGGTCCGCTAACAAAACAAGGCCTCTACCCCTCGTATCATTTTTGATGATCAGTCCGCTTTCTCATTATGGACCATAAATCTCGTTGCATGGCGGTGTTTTGAACGACGTTGAAGATTGAAGACGCGATAATTCTGAAGAAAATATTTGATTAAAAAAAATCAAAAGTCTAAAAGAAAGAAGTTAAGAAGCCCAGATGATGCGGCAAAATTGGAAGCTTCTCAGTAGTTGATGTTTCTCGGTGCAAGACTTGTGTGACCGCACAATATCCTAACCACGCCACATCAGTCGAATTGGAAGAATAATATGGTTGCTGTCATAGTTGATCACAGTTGACCCATCATTTACAACTCCGCGAGTTCTAAAAATTTGAAGAATTTTTAGTTCGAATCAGTCTAATTATCTTGTTGATTCTCCAGCCCGTCTCCTCCACTGTTTCGCGTGGGGAGGCGGCTGTCGACATCTCTTGTCGCGAAGTTTCTCTTCTAAGTTAAGATTTATTTCTGTTAATAATGATGGTCAATTCTGTTCGAATATTTGAAGTTTATCGGTTGACTCTAAACGCAAGCAAGCGTTCTACACGCTGTCGAACTGAATGATATAATACGCAAATCAGCAGTATTATTGCTCTATCGTCCCCATATGTGTAAAAGCGATTTTTTTTTCAAAACATTCTGCGCGGACAGTCTATCGTGATTCGACGGCGCTTTTTTTTGCTAATTGTGTACGATGACCACTTGACAAAATATGCAGCCTTTTGCCTTCCAACTCGTCTGAAGATTCGAAAATCGATCTATCTACTGTCAGCCAGCCTACAAAGATGGCGGTTATTCTGCGTTTGTAACGGGAAGATACCTGATCTCTAAACTCTATGGGGAAGAAATGTCGTTAACCCGATTGATGATGAAGAGGAAGGAAGATGATGGTAGACAGACAGACACGTGAACTGAGAAAGAGAATTAACGATGAATTAAAAAAAAGAATTGAAAAGAATTCATTATTTACAACACATCTACGAAGCGTTGTTCATTAAGAAAAATAAAAAACCCTATGCGAAAAGACAAAACATTTGATGGTCCTTTTTCTCACGTTTGCTGCTAAGTGGAAACAACCTCCAACGGTTTTCTGGTTGGCTATTATATACACAAAACTATGATATATTCATCATCTGATTCCACTCTGATAGCATACACACCCATAAACATCTACATAAGGATCACTTGTCTTTTCCATGCAGACAATTGTTACTAACTTAACAATCTGTCACAAACAGAAGAAGAAAGAAACCGAGTCAACCCTTGTGCTGTACCCAATGTTTAATTCCATACTTATCACCGGAATGACTTTGTCAAGTGACGACGAAGTGTTTACCTAAACAACACACAACAACAACTGGATGAAACAACAAACAATTGATGCTCTACACACAACAATGACAGACGACATGAAACAAAACAGATTGTACAAAACCCAGTCCGTTTATTATTATTATTAGCAACAAACAAACTCACAATTAATATTATTACGAAGTCGACGACGACAAATTATTACTGTATTTTTCTTAGTACACCACTTATTATTATTATTGATGCTATTTTTTCTTGTATTTTTTGTGCATGGGGATGAAATTGATTTGATGTGGGGGACCCGCTGTCCGTCGCCTGTTGTAGCGAGGAAGAGGGGCTTCCCAGTTTTTCTGATAAAACACGAGATCATCTGTGATATTTTCAAAAACTCATTAAAAGTCTGGATGTAACAAATAAGTCGATGTCGATTTTGAGATTGAAGGATGCTGAGACGATAAGGATAATTGATTGATGTTGGATTTATAACTATTTCGTATGTATAATTAAGGAAATACTATTTACTGAAGAGTAACTGATTGATAAGATTAACAAGTAACTCCCCGGATGAGAAATAAGCAGGCACCGCCCGGACCAGGGTCGTCGATGGACGAACTGGCGCCCGTGGCGGGAGACCTCAACCAAGAATTGCTGTTTCTATATATGGAAATTCTAGTAGGCCCTGACGAGAC
>JAQFXQ010000151.1:0-11214 GCA_034693645.1 Pergamasus crassipes | reverse complement strand
AGCACTATGTGCAAACCACATTCTACAGAAACCACATGCGAAAAAAAAGGATGTTTTCGAGTACACCAGAAATCTGCTGAAAGGAGATCCGATTTTTTTTTGGATGAATCGACCACAATAAAAAGCTGGTGGAAGGTATACGCATAAGCTCACATATGAATTACTGTACTCTATACACGTCCATGGCTTTCATCATCCCATGTGCATGCATATTAAAGTGGTGTTTCAGGAACAAAATGAACAACGCACATGCCAAATGTGAAGCAATTGCACATCCATATGCCAAACTAAGTCCACTTGGAACATTTAAACTCACTCTCCGGAATCTATAATAAGCACTCAACATTGTCGACTAAAACAGAGCGCTAATTGTAAGTTGAAATGTAAACATACTCACACGAACCTCGTGAGCTGTTTATAACTTTAGGTTTGATTTTCTCCGTTTATATCAATAGACCTTGAATTATGTAGGAGTGAATAGGTCACCGAAGAACGTCAAGGTAAATATATGCTCAACATGTCTCGATCGAAAGAGTCTCTAAAGACGAGTTTTTGTCTACCATGGTTGTTCTATGTTTCCAACATCCAGCTCTGCCAATAAGTGCTTCCCTGACATCTGTACCATCTCAGAACATGTCCTACATAGAGAATGTATTTGACTGCACTCTTATCTTATTGATTGTCAATACAACTTTCTCCACTTTGAAATGTATCCCTCTGTCTACATTTGCTCTAACATGATGTTCCAATTTATATCTATTCTGTGTACAATGTTCTATATTTGAACATACTTACACTAAGAGCAATCATTAGATCATATCCTGACGGACATCCGCTTGTTACTCTTAAAAAGAGGGTAATTCCCAACCTGCTATGGCGAAACTTTATTTCGTCACTTTCTCAACATTTGCTGTTCGATTTTAGGCGTTACTAGTTCTTAACAACTGTCTTGGTCTGAAGAGTCTTATTCCTTTGCTTTTTTACAGGTTCACGGAATGATAACTACGCACACAAAGAGATGAACCATTGAAGGTCAATAAACTCCCCTTGCCGTGTGGGACTCACTTCTGCAGTGCTACCCGCTAAACCCTATACGTCCTGATAACCCCTCGACGGGGTAGGAAACCAGAATCAGTCTTTCACTTATACATTGATTTTTTTCCTATGCTCCCTCTCTACTTCTCCCTTATCACGCGCCTTGTATACTTAGTTCTACTGTATATCTACGGAGAGCGTGCATATAAGGCAAGAGAGGTTTGGAGGCCTTTCTTGAACCAGCAAACCGTGGTCACACCTTCAATATGTGACCACGGTTTGCTGGTTCAAGAGAGACTCTCAGAGCGGACTCCCGCAACACCTTTGATGGGGATTTTTTTTACGTACGGATGAAAGAAACACTGGCGTGAAGACTGGAGAGATTTGTGAAGAGGTGCAGCTGGAAGTATTGCGATGCTGAAAGAATCCACTTAGCCTTCGAAGAGTTCAACTTTAAAATAATAAATCTATTAAAGTAGGTATATCTTGTAAAGTGACGTGTCACAGTATTTAAGTGTTTCCTGAATACATAATGTCTTTGTAAAATAAAAACAAGTACTTTATTATACTACGACTATTTTATTTATGATCTGTCGATTCATCGCATACATGTAGATACTGACATCAACTGATTTTAGCTTTTGATTATTGCGCTCATTATTCTAATTATCATGATATTACTTTTATTAATATAATAACATTTTTACCCTTGCATTGCTTAAATTTGCATGTACAGTCCATCCACCTGCTGGAGTTTTCAGTTGCAAAATTGACGGAGCAAAATCCCCACTGACAGCCCGAAAGTTGTGGAAGTTTCGTCAGATATGAAAACGATCGTAACTTGTCAGCAGCAGATAATCAACGACATCGTTAGTTAAAGAACGATCTAATGACTCTAGGGAACGTTATATCCTCACAATATGCTAAGGATTGTTCCTTAAGTAACCGTACAAGAACAGAGCCAAATGGTAACGTGAATTGGCATGTCTGAGGCCCGGTTGACCAGATAGGTCATCCCGACATAAATCCCTCTAGTCCTTTCACGTCTCGCTAGGAGCGTTCTGAGATTGACTTGGCTAGTCTTGCAATACATGCATCCAGCCCTCCCGTGGGCGCCACTAAAAGCTATATTCACTTTTTGGGCCATCAGTACATCTAAGCCTTCACCTGTACTCGCAAATTACACCATCTCATACTGTACGCCCTAATATTACGCCCAGTTATCGTGTTGGTGTTCAATAGCATTTATCGATGAGGGCGTCATCCCTTCTTATTATATTTTTAAGAGGTGGCGTAATACAAACTCAGTCAGTCAGTTGCGGGTCGATGCAATCTGAGATTCACTTTGAGTTGCCGTCAGATTTATCGTTTTTCGACTTAACTAGGTGGTTCGGTCTGTAAAGAATCGAGCTTCAGGAAGAGAACTGCCACGCTTGGAAATAAATTCTCTTGTTTTGCAATATTTTTGTTGTTATATCAGCTCTAGCCGATTCCATCCAATCACTGAAGTTTAGCGGAACTGCCATGACGCGCGTAGATACTTGCTGAGAGTAACTTGAAGCCATTCTCAAAACTGATGCCAACATCCCACACTTGAAAAGTCGGGACATGGATAGCCTACGAATCTGACAGCTGCATCTACCTAAGATAATGTGGTTAACTTTATGAAAGGAAAAGTGTATTTATTTGAGAACCAGTGTGTCTGTTGCTACTTAAAACTTCTTATCATCCATGATGCTTTTAAGTTGGCTCAACATCGAGATGAACTTTTCCACCTGATATTCTTGTGCCTAACATTCATATTTCATAGGTTAGTGTTTATTTTAGTTCATACTGCTCATGAGGACGGATCTAATAGGGACAACGGATATCCTCAACTGCATTTAAAGAAAGCCACTAACATATCTGCTCAACTATCGGAGAGTTTGTTATCGTCTTAATTTTCATATGAAATACTTTTATTGCGTTCAGTTTATTAATTATACCTCGGTTCGTGTTTTAAATAACCTACGGTAATTACAAATAAAAATTGACAGCTATAGAGATAGACACTATTAGAAAAAATGGAAATGCCATGTTCCGAATAGCAAGTTAATTTTGTATGATGCACTACCAATATTAAAGCCAAAGAAATACTTGGATAAAACAGTTTTTCACAGTGATAAGGTAACACGTCACAATAGTGTGCCGAATGAAAAATAACTTGTTTTCTGAGGAATAATTTCAGTTTTAAAATACTGGGTCGTTTTGCGTCAAGTTTTTATGTACCAATTGATAAAAAAAAGTTCATTGATATAGGTTTCCTATGGAGCTATTTACATAGCAGTGATAACGGTCTCTTTGCTTGCAGTTTTAGGGGTTGATTTGGTCATCCTTTTCAGATCCTCCAGACTCAGTTTTTCAACCACTGTCGCTCCAACCGCATCTCCTAAGACGTTTATGGCCGTGCGGAACCGGTCCCTGAAAACAACAACAGAAGTTACAACCATTTCTTAAAACAATCAACATCATGTGGGAGTGAACAGCTAAAAATAATCAGTAATGTCGTTTGTGATTTGAACAAGATCATTAATTAATTATATGTCAAAACATGGAATTTACAGGAACCAATCCACAACAATTATGAGAGTGATGTCATCGGCGGGAAGTCCAACAGCGTTGAGTACCATGACCATGGTAACAAGTCCTGCTTGAGGGATACCAGCAGCTCCAATTGAAGCCGCAGTGGCTGTAATGCTGTGGGAGATTAAGAGAATTAGATGTTACAGAAAGCGTTGGATTATCTGATGTACGTATGAACTATCCTGAACTTAAGGCTAACAATAGCGGTCTTTCACAACCTTCGTCGACGAAGTTGAAATTTCGTGAGCATTGTTCAAGGCTTAACGGTTTTCACAACTTAGAAAAATGTGCAAGACCAACTGTGGAAACTACCGAGGGTCGTCAGGGCCTGAAGATTTTTTTTTAATATGATGAGAATGGAGTGCTCAAGTGTTAAGAAAGCTTAAAGATGAAGCTTAAAGTAATGTTCACAGCTCTCTAATGCATCTTGAGTAGAGCTCACTTGGTTGGAACAATTCCTCTGCGTACAGTTAGATAATCTTTTTTAACAACATGATGATTCGAATTCAGTGCGGCTTTATATCTCTGAAAAATATGAAGTAATTCTGCCCATGTTCAAACTGCTTAGCAGTTAATCATTTAAGCTCACCGGATCGTCAAGAACTTGAAGAAATTTGTTCCCTAATGCATCTGAGAGAAACACAAGGTGAATTGGGTTTTGAAGACCGCGGAAATCGCCCTGTTGATTACGTAGAGATTAGATGGCGATATTGTATACATATTTTAGAAACACTTTGAGTTTGACAAGGAGTACACAAGAAAAAAGTATTCGTCAAGACGGAATATGTCTGGACGAACAACAACATACTATAGATAGGTTGTCACTTATATAATGAAACACGCGTATCGTGACGATATCTGTTAATGCAAATGATGCTTAATTATCTGAGCATCCGAGCATGCCCTCTCGATGGTAAGATGGCAACGATTGGATCTTCTTACACACAACCCGAGCATCTAAACATAATCGGTTCAACCCTATGCATTCAAAGGGAGTTGAAGGTAAGCGGTGGTATGTTATGGTAACTAATATGATGCAAAGATGATTGAAAGTTGGATAGAGTGCTTAATTTAGCCTCATAATTAAGACAACCTGTGAAGTATAAAGGATTTCCTCAGGGAAATGCTTATGCCACACGGCATGATTTTCGTAATGTTACACTAATCATTATTTAGTTTTTCGCATGTCGGTAACTTTTTGGAAACGAATCTTGATATAAGCGATCGCGCAAGAAGCACGATATATCTTGGCCTGCCAGTTCTAGGAAGAGTATGTGAAGCGCAGTAATATTAAATAAATAGTACCCTGACTTGAATATGTGTTACGTTTTTATTTGTGTTTCGCTGTAACCTCGTTGGTCACGCCCACATCCTGACCTAAAGTCCTCCATCTCCACTGGTCGTTTCAGAACTAAATAGCCAATTGATTATTCTCTTTTTGAAAGATTTCTTCTTGATCTCATTATCAACAGATTTCTAGTCCTCGACATCAAAAGAGCATTTAGTTCTTGTCAAGATATTTTAAGACATTTTTCATGTTCATCAAGGACATCCTCAGGGAATTTGATGTTCCATCATTTTTCTTTCATATCCGAGAAGACACCATTCGAGATATCTGGAGTCTTATCTCGATTCATCAGAACAAACTGTGGACTTTCATGTGAAATGAAACCAACGTTTACCTTCTCTGAAAAGAAATATATCGATCCTGTTGTCCTTTAAACCAACAAAAACACTATTTTCCAGGCACGACAGGCATAATACTTTTCCGTGATTTAAAAATCAATCTTCTAGAAGAAGCTACGGAAAGGTTTACGTGCCACGCAAAGAAGTACTATGTCATAACCAGGGTTAACTGATGACGCAGAGTGACCGAGTTTATTGGGTGGAAAATTATGATAGATGTTGTCATCTTCGTCAGTACGTGTGTCCCATGTGACACAAACAGAACTGCAATGGGGCAATGAGACGCGTAGGAAGGCGAGAAAATAGAAAGACCAGGCAGGAAAGGTATGCCGCAGTACATGTAAATTTATTCTCGAAGGCAGAATTTATTTTGCGTGAGTGAGTGAAAATGAGGAGAAGCGGATGTGAGCGTTACGTGAGAGAAGAACAATGATGAGTGGGTTAGAAACAGGGACGGAAGTTGATGAGAAGGGACAAAAGGGAGGAGAGAGGGACGTTCGATTGGGTATTGAACCATCAATGATGCAGGTGGAAACCCAAATCAAAATTTGGATTACAGCTGCGTGTGTTTATATCTTGGCTCATTGGGATGCATGCAGGCTTCAATAGATACACCAGGTGATGTTGAAGGGAATATTGATAATGTTGAAACACGGTTGTTAGTACTTCCAGCACGGGCATAGCAAGAGGATCAGGTGGAGGGAGGCAAGACGGATGAATGAAAATGCTAGAAAAAGTTCATCAGTGACGGAAGTGATAATCACAAGACGATAGAGCGTGACTAACTTAAATGAAGCAAGAACCCTTTTTCCTTTGACGCAGAGCGAGGATTTCTGACTCCTGGTTGCCTCCTGACCTCGTAATTCCTTGAAAGCACCAAATCGAATTTTGTGTGCGATCAAGCAAAAACCCTACCAACCACAACCACACCGTTCCCTCTATAAAATACATCATCTCTTTCTCTCTCTCCAGCCTCAGAACTCTCCTCCATCATTCAGACGTTCCGATAGTTTGATCCTGTACGCTTAGACAAACACTGACTTCCCCCAGATTAATATGAGTTTCACGCCTCCATTATCTAGCAAAAAGTACTAGTTCTGTTCAGAAGGCTCGGACAGCTGACGCTCGGAATGGTCCTCTGGTGTCACAAATATTTTCTATGTCTGAGACAGAAATATAATATTATATATGCATAGTGCACAATAAGGAATTCATTCATGCACGGAAGCTGAAAGTTGCATGTAAGTTCTAGGAAATTACCTTATAAATACAATCAGCATGATAATGTGGTATATAAGGAAACCTATAAGGACATATTGGTGCCCCGTATGCACCTTATAGGAGAACAAGCAATACGAAATGGAATCAAACCTCGTTCCGCATGATTAGGTTACTGATTGTCGATCGATGGAATCCTGACATATCAGGTGGACAACTGCAAGAGGAAATCAAATAGAAATGGCAAAAGCGAGAAGAATTGCATGGATGAACCAGATCTAAACGCCGGGATGCAGGAGGAGATGATGTTGTGTTGGAGAACATCAAATACAACAAATTGACTTGCAGAACACAATGCAACCTCATTGCTGGCTGTGATACACATATTTTAACATTGCATTCTCCATCATTGCATCAACAAGAATGAAAGGATGTAGAAGATGATAGATAACACACACCTCATGGCTTGAATGTTGTTTCTACATTTCAACAATCTCGACATCAAATCACGGGTTTGCATGATGGTAAGCAAAGGTTGTGGAATGAGCATGGATGCAACAGACATGAGAACGGAAGGATACAGATGGCTTGTAAAGGAAGTTGCTGTGTGGAAGGGGTTGGGGTGTTGAAGTAGTTAGGGTTAAATCAAGTAGAGCTATTGCATTCTAGAGAGACAACTAGAAGTGAGTTGAGTCCATCAGTTCGCAATAATATGACTCGGACAGACGGTTTGTAGACCCACAATCACCTGCAGGACATTATCATCTCCTCATGAAAACCTAATCCCCGGTTGTCTTACTTTGATGATGTGTCAACACTTCATTTAATAGGAATGTATCCTCTACCACATAGCAATTTTATCGTTTCTTATGTACCGTGTTCAATTCAGATCTTGCTTTATATTCGACAAAGTTGTCCAGAATATATTAGCTGGTGACAACGACATTTTCAGTAAGTTCAGGAGAAACACTTTCATTCATATTTGCGAGTGCAACATATATATTTCAGTTTCACGAAAACAAAGTTAGCAGGCGTTGGTACGCCAGGAGTATAGGATCGGAGTCACAAAACTTGGTATTAATACCTCTATCGCTCAGTACATAAATAAAACTTAGAATACACGAACTCCATAGTGAAGTCTTAAGGGATCGAACAAAACATCTAGCAATCCATGATCGTTTCAAACAATAGATCGTCTTATTGAAGTGACATATGGGATTATCCATATTTCTACCACCATCAATATAAGCATGGCAACAGATAACCATTGCACACAGGAGTTGGTATGACAACGCCACGAGGGAAGAAGCCATATAATTTCTCTCGGATACACGTCTTTCAAAATGATGTGAGGTTCCAAAGGGAGCATATGTTATATTCACACATAAGTACACTTATGCAGCGATGAGAAAACATTTATTATTTACAATCGTGTCAATAGATTGAATCAACAGGACTTTAGCGCCGCTTCAACTATATATTTAGATATATATATATAAAGTAGAAAATAAAATGAAATCAACTCCGCTTTTTCTTCCTGTCCACCTGACATTATGTTACCGCACCGCATGTGTCTGTGCCTCAATCCATGTACTTTATCTTGCAACCATCACATCACATACCAACTCCAGACAGGCCAGCAAGTGTTCAACGATCAGTTCAGTGCTCCAGACCATATGATCTTAGCAAATCGGCTTTTTAGTTTCCTCAAGGTAAGTATCTATCTAATATAGTGTTATACCATGAGAGGGTATGCCAATTACCGTGATATGGTTTAGCTGTGCAGAATGGTATTGCTAGCGAACTCCTATATCCCGGTCTGCTTCCAATCCTTCACATAAGCCCTGGACTCCAACACGGTGTTCATTTTTATCTGAACAGAAGCGCAGGTTGTGCGGAAACCCTTAAAGGATGTTTTAAGTCATTATAAAAAGCTTTCATCTCCCTCAGTTATTGTACTTCCAGCGATAAGTGTTCTCACATTCTTAGTGGTGATGAAGATACAGAATGTAGAAGATACTGCTCAGTGTCCATGTGTCTTGGATCTTGGGATGACCATTAGTGATTCAATGGCTGACACTCAAGGAAATGGCAGGTGTAGAAAGGTAAGCCTTTGCTTGCTTGAAAGTCTGACAGTCTCGGCAATGATTATTTTGAGGCAAAAGTAGGGTCAGGTAAGCAGGTTGAAGAAGAAGGAAAAGAAAGAGCGTGAGATACAGTCTAATGGAGAGGAGGATATGGTAATCCCACAACAATCCCTATAAATCTTCTTCCTCGTTATTACAGTTTAGTTTTCATCATCTCCTTCCAATCCTTTCCGTACTCAAATCCTTCCAGGTTACCCAGTCAAAACACACACACACCCACGTATACTCGAAATATCTTTATACATCTGAGGAATTATCTTGTCCTCCCAAAGTTTTTTGCACTTTAGCTTCATTGCACCCCAATCTTATCCTCGCTACTTCCGCATGGAAAAGACGGATTTCCAGACGTAGATGCACTCCTTTTCATATCTTATCATAGATGCTGGGCTCTGATAGTCAATCGCATAGTGTCCACAAATGCTTTACTTCCGTCAATTCGGTACGAGTGGAGAAAAAATGTTTCGAAAAAACAAGAAAAATGGAATACACTTAAAGTGAATTTCAAAATTTTCAGATTCAAGTGTTGGGGCGACTAGGGGCATTTATCTGCGCAAAATACTACAGATGGATGGCTTGTGAACGCGCAACGCTCTCATGGGTTATATAGTTCGAGGAATAATCTTCATAAGATGGATGTTAAGGCACCCAGATGATAGTCATATAAGAAATAGGATGGGCCATATGCAGCAACCTTGCGTGGAGTTTGCCATCGGAGGAACAGGTGGAGTGAGGGATCCGAAAGTCCATTTGCGGAGAATGGCATCACAAATGATCGAAGGTGCGCGCATAAATTTTCTCTTGAACTTAACTCCCAGAGTTCTCCATCTTTCGGTGAGAAGTGATTAACGAGGAGCTTGTTCGAAGATGATATTCCATTCTATGTTAGCATATCTTGTTCATTGGCATTCGTAGCTAAGTCATCTATCTTCCCATATGCGTGAGAAGAGTCGAAGATTGTATTTTGATTAATACTCTGTATTGCAGTGGTACGAAGATACCAACGGTGGACCTGCGCAATTCGCTGAGTGAGTTCCAAGACTGTTGAATTTCAACAGAACCTTCAGAATAAAAAATATATATACCAGACAATGATGCAAATTTTGTGCAAGATATTCAATTTTAGGTTAGTTCTACTCTGACAGGGTCTGTGGCCATGGCTGGATATTCAGTTTGGATCGAACCTCACTCACTGCGTGGAGGCCGACACTTTGATTCAATTTGTACTCAATTTTATTTCAAATAAATGGATAGTCACTCAACCACTTGGAATTCAGTGGAGGAAACACAGGAACAAACATATTTGGATGGCGTGAAGCCACAGGGTAGACCACATAGAATGTTTGCATGTACTCTACAAGGTCAAATAAATATTTGAAAAGTTCAACAAAATTAAAGTTATAACGGTTCTGAGTTATCCCTACGTGCTTCGATTTGAAGATGGACAACTAAACTTAAGATGCAATATCATGGCTAGCCATGGGCCTTGATTTAGAAACATAGATGACTTTCTCCCTCAGTATGAATTTGAGCATAAACAACTGGTTTCATATGAATCAAGTACTGCTACACTTGGAAAATCCATAGCATTGGAGAAAGATATTGATCGTGTGTGTGTGTACAGTGTGGCTTGGAGTCTGATATGAAAATTTCTTCAAATTTCACCAATGTTAGCATGAATGTCACATAGCATCTGACATTTATTACAAATCCAACATATTTCAAATATGTGACAAGGAATGTGCCCCTCCTCTAACATGAACGGGTCTTGTAATTTTTGTGGTGTGTCCACAACAAAGAAATGTGGAGTTGGAAACTACATTTGTGTTACGGTAAATACGTCGAATATTGACGTTTCGACAGTGCTGATATTGATGGGCGATCCATATCAGTTAACCCAATCTTCTGAACAAACAAGCTATTTTGTACAAAAGATGTTTCAAAGATTTTCTTCAACTTTTAACCTGCCGGCCGACACATAATTGAGGCCTCTTACCCAAGTGGATCAAATTTTCCGTCAACGAGTAGTACTCTCAGATAGAACACATTTGAGGAAACAGTACAGTTATTCCGATTTTCGTAGACGTGACAAGTGTGCTTTTGTTGACATTGGACTGACGTTGAAAAACTGAGGGGTGTTCCACTGAAAAAGAGGGTTCCATCTGGTACATCAACACCTCAGTTTGAATTGCGAAATAGAACATCTTCCGTTTTCGAAGTGTAAACGCGAAGACCGACAGCAGAATATATTGACGTAGCTAAGTTTAGATTTGTATATCACGGACGCTTCTGGGAACATCATCCCTACAAACATGAAAGAGAATGGTCACATCGTCTGCCAAAGTAACAATGTTGTCCTCTGTCAAATGTGAGGATATGTAGGAAAGCAACACATTGATGAAAATGGCGAACAGTTTGACTTTCGGTAATAACTTTTATAACTTTGTTATCGCGCATTATTGCAGTGTTAAGTTACTCTTTTCGTTCTTATCAAATCTCCCCTGGAACA
>JAQFXQ010000150.1:0-11216 GCA_034693645.1 Pergamasus crassipes | reverse complement strand
CGTCTCTCATGTGATCTTAATCTTAAGATCACTTTTGTGCATGATCTTGATCTAAGATCACCAAAATGCTGATCTTTTACAACACTGCTACCTACCTCTAGTAAAGGGGTTTCTAGAAGAACAGCTAACTGTCACATGATCCATTTGTACAACCAGTTCCCTCGAGACGTCAAGCTTCTTTATGAGAACCTTTTTGTTGTCTCTCATTCGAACCAGACTTCGAGAGTCAGACGTTTCCTTTTTGACATGTCCCAATTCTGTATTGCGGCAATCATCGGTTGATGCTGATCCCTACCATTCACGATAAACTAAACTCCCTCCTCATCTCTTTTTGATCCATGTCTGTAGTCATTGTATTGTCCTGTTTATCATCCCAGCTGACGCCTGGTTCTGTGAAGATCCCCCTCTTACACCCTTACTCCGTTTCACCCCCCGCCCGTGTTCAATTTTACCCATATTATTTTTTTTCCTTTCGTTTTTCGTTCTGCCTGCTCTTGTTTTTTTATACTCGTCTGGCCCTCTCGGGGTTCATATGGTTCTTGTTTTCCTAGTTCATGATCTTGATTGCTATTTGGCCTGCTTTCTAACTCGAAATCTTTCTCTCAGAAGAGTTGTCTCTGTGGGATCATGTTGAGAATGGGCAGTCGCTTTCTTTGCTTTTTTCATTCAATCTCAACCTTCGTTTTTTTACTCACGACCTGTATGGCTAGTCTCTAGTCGTTAAGGTTCACCCGCGACACAAAGCGTTAGAACTTTCGTGCGGATGTTAATTAGTTTTAGTATAAGTATTTGAGCAACAATTAAGTTATTTACTACCTTCAAAAAAATATCACCAGGCGAATGCAGGAATGGATGTGATCGTTCACTGGTCGAGATCATCGTCGACCTGAAGTACGGCAAGATAGAGGAAAGACCCCAGGGTAACATCATTTTCCTACGTTCACAATACAATCCACAAAAAAAGATTGCGTCAACATATTCAACTTTACACATAAAGTTCAATCATTCATTCACTTATTTTTGTCTTTTTTGCACAATTATTGTTGCATGACTCAGAATACGTCTCGCTTGTTTTGGTCTTCTCTTTTATCTATTCTCTTATAAATATATTTGTATGTCTATACTACGAAACCCGTCCCACAGACTGTGCACAAACTATGTCTTATTGGAGATAGGTGCTGCTCTGTTTCATGCACATGCTCTGTCCTCATCAAACTATTGAATAGCTTGTTTTAAAAAGGGGTTGGGGTACCCCAGGGTTCCAGACTTGGACCTTTCATCTTTATAATATACATTGACCTTCTATTGAGAGTAGCGTGCTCCCAACTTCCTCTTATAAAAACAGTCTGTTTTGCTGACGATTGTACAATATTACGTGATATTCCCAAAACCAAAATTTCAGCCGCACTATCTTCTCTAAATTCGTTACTTCTGGATATCGGGGATACATTGTCTGCTCTTCGACTGTCAGCAAATGCTGAAAAAACCCGAATCGTATTATTTAAGACCCCCCAATCATCAGTGTCTATTTCGCAGCACAAGATCTTATTTCTTGGACGTCCCTTGAATTTCTCAGATAACGTGAAGTGTCTGGGAGTTTATCTTGAGTCTGATGTCTCATGGAACCTTCATGTGAGACACCTTGCTAAGCAACTTAAATTCGTAACAGCAGGTTTTAGCAGATTAAGGCGTATCGGGTTTTCAATCGAGCTGCTAATCAAGCTTTACAGAGTTTTAGCAGAACCTATTATTCTCTATTGTATATGCGTATGGGGATCTGCTTTTGTTTCTACTCTTGAGACTGTCTCAGTTGCACAACGAAATTGTATACGTGCCATTTTTGGCTTGATGCCCTACCAAAGTGTGTCCGGTATTATGAAATCACATAATATTCGTCCGGTGGGTGTGCTTTTTAGAATTCGTACTGCCATCATGGCCTACAAGTCATGCCACGGGTTACTTCCACCATCCCTATCATGTGAAAGTAGACCAAATGTCAATGTTACTCTACGAAATAGTCTCCATTTTCAGATTTCCCTACCACCACCTAGAACTACTTTTGTTGTCCACTCTCCTCTTCATCAGATGGAGAAAGTCTGGAATGGTTTACCAATGGCCATTAGATCTGCGCTAACGTTACGTTATTTTAAAAAGGCCTTCATTGAGCTTGTCGACTCTTCTGAATGAGATAAAATGATGCGGGCACAACTGTGCTTTGCGATGCCGATGTGGCATCTTTGTAGAATGTATCCTAAGTGTTAAATAAATGAAAATAAATGTCCAGTGTCTCCTCAAAGCGGGTCTGAAGCTGTCGGCCTCCGGAACAAGTCCTGGTACCTCCCCAACCGACACTTTTTGCATTTAGATTCCTTGTTATGACTGCAAATTTGAGTTGCTTTAGCTCTTCGGTAAGCACTCCACGATCATATCCCTTATTCGGTGAAATATACATTGTTGCTATTTTAAATTTTCTTTCCACTAACTTCACTTGCACCGCTGTCATATTTACCCCATTGACTTCGTCTGAACTGAGTTTAGACTGTGGGATATCATTTCTGACGAACACTGTTGCCAACGATTTTTCCTTGCTCTCCTGAGGGTACGCCGTAAACCCCAGGAAGAAAAATCTCTTGGGAAAAGCCCCCTCGTTGATACTCATGATAGGTACTCTTCGAGTACCCATTGTACAGAGTAGTGGCAGCTTATTTTTGTAACCCCATCCCATATTCCAGTGTGCGAAAGCCTCCGTGCGCCCCCGACCTGCAGCGCCTTGTAAGTCTTGTCCATTCGTCATCAATTCCGCTCCCCACCTCGCAGTCTATCGATGGAGTTCAAAATGTTAATAAACATTTCTAGCTCGGGAAACTGTGCTGTGTAGTTTCTCAACAGAGCTTTCATTTGTTCCCACAGTTGTGCAATGGCTGTTTCTCTACCTGTTGTAAGACGTGAGTCTGCTGGCTTCGTAGCAAGGGCACTCGACGAGCTACCCGTTCTCCTCGGTGCAGATTCCTTTTGGTTTCTTCCAACGCTTTTTGATTTTGATGGCCTTTCTTGTGCCACAGTGCACAACGTTGTTTGTACTCCATCTGTCTCTAGCACTAAAGCTTTCCTTGCCCTTTCCACATACGATTCGGGGTTCATTGTGTTGTCCACAGTGCTACTTGCTGTATCTGTTGGCATGACTATAATGGACGCCTTTGTATGTTGTACAATACGTCTTTCATATAGCTCCCTTTCAGTCTTTTCCCACGCCCTAAATACTTCACATCTACTGCTGAAGGCCAAGTGTCTGTCTCCGCAATTTGAGCATTTTATGTCATTCTGGCATTCTGCCCCTTTATGTCCTTCTTGGCCGCACCGGGCACAAATGATTTTCTCGCTTTTACATTCAGCTGTTCTATGTGTGTACTTGAGGCACTGCTTGCACTGAATCGGCATCGGGGATTTCAGCGTAACCTCAAACTCGTCCCCCAGGAATTGAACAACGGGTCTGATACTGCCCTCAAACAGAATATCTACCTTATCAGTATTTCCTTTCTCTATGCGTTTACCACCGTTTTTATCCCAAACATCGACTCCGTAGGTGACTCTTCTGACCTTGACTACTCCCTGATTCTTGAGCACAGACGTGACAGTATCCTCTGGGATTTGGTAATGTACCCCCTGAATGCGACCCCACAGTGCAACTTCCCTTCTTTCTTCCCTCCTGACATCCAATCCTGCAATCACCTTCCACTTCTCCATCCTCGCAATCTCCTCTACAGTGTCTACCCAAATCTCCAGTTTGTTGAATCTGGTGATTCTGGGAAACGCCTTAGGAATGTTAGTCCTCACAAAGACGTAAACGTTAACAAAGTCATCAGGCTTGAATCCACCATCAGTCTCAGTGGCATTTACAGTGGTAAATACAACGCTGAACTTAGCTGGATGTTTAGTTTCTGGTTTCCTCACCGTCGATGTACCGTGAATTTGCAGCCTCTTTGCTGACAATCTTTCGGCAATCTTCACCTGTTGCAGTTTGAATCTCTCATCTTTCGTAATTTTTCTATTCCAGTCAGTTCCATTTGCCCATTCAGAATTCGCGCCGTTCTTCTGATATCCCCCACTCTCATGGCTTTCTCCGAAGCGTCTACCAGTCCCGTCCCCATCTCCGTCATCTCCTCCCCCACAATAGTTCACTCTTGCCCCCGCTCTCTCCGTTTTGTCGCTCTGCTGTGCCTCTCTGCTTTCTTCGGCTGGATCTGCCGCAACGACCATTGTGGACCCCTCCTTTCCAGTGTCTGTCTCCTCCTCCTCAGAATCTGTCCCTTCGCCGCTGCTGCTGTACTGTTCCTCGCCGTTCGGTGTAACTTGTTGCGCGTGCACAACATCGGAATCCCGTGTGATCCTCCTCTCCTCAGATTCTTTGACCATCTTCGCATTCCGCTCTGTCTTGGGGTCTGGGGTACCCATTTTCTTCCTCTTCTTGTCTCTTCTAGAGCTCTTGACATGAATGGTGCCTGATACGGGCACCTCCTCCGAGGCCGACGGATCTGGTGGCTTTTCACCTCCAGTCTTGTCAGGCGGTGTTCTCAGCATGTTGACGGGGAATTATATCACCTACTAATAGCACACTTAGATACACTTGAAGCCTATTTCTCACGTAACACACACAGCGATATTCGCTAAGATTGAATTTAAATACACACTTTACTAACGGAAACACTTGACTTCTGTGGGAGCGCGTGGCGCACCCTCGAAAATACAGGCGACTCTGTAGTTCGTAATTTCTCCAAACGATCCTGTTTTATGTATCGGAAAGACCACACCCTCTTTGAGTCTAGTGGGGTACTTTGACTCTGCGATTATTGTTTTAAGGAGATGATGAATAAGGATAGAAAATTGTGTACAGTTTTGCCTAATCATTCGAGCAGTTATTGTCTCACCACCTGGTGACTTGTTATTATGTATGATTGGATGATCACTCACTAGACTACGTTATTAATGAATGACAATTCAAAGTTGTCAAAACTGCCCACCTCATAACTTGTTTAAATCACCCCAATGTTATTTTCTATCAAGTTCGCTGCACTCTCCGTGAAATAGTCTATAATCTCAACCTTGGTTTTGCTAGTGTAGTCACTAGTTTGCTTATTACTTTTACTATCACCTCGAAAAAATTTATTAACAACTCTCCAGACATTTTCTGGATTGTTCTCACTATTTTTAAGCAATATTTTGTAGTATTTGTCTTTCGTATTATTATCCAGTTCTTCACTGAGCCAAATTCGATATTTTGTGTATTTTATTTTGTCAAGTGGTCTGTTGTGCTTTCTCCAATTTCTATGTAGTTTCTGTCTCCCCCTCACTGCCCAAACAAGCGCTGGTGTCATCCACTCTTTCACAGGTGGATATTGCTTCGAAAACCTGACTTTCTTGATATTTCTTTCCACCAACTCTGAACATTTGCTCATAATAAGCTCTCAAACAGTATCTGGATCATGCTCACTCAACACATACCCCAGTCTACACCAGCAACATCATCTTTCAGTTTAGAAAAGTCAGTGATTTTTCTGTAGTAGTCTACCATCCTGTCAGTTGGGGAAGGATCAATTCAGCACATACGGCTCTGTGATCTAACAGATTAGATTCATCATTCATGTGGAAATCGGCCAATAATGTTTTACTAAGTCTAATAAATTAATGGTCTAGAAATGATTCATGTCCATTGGAGATTTTCGTTGGAATATTACTCTCTAATGCAATGAATCCCGTTCGTGACATCTGGCCCAGGTACGACTCATTCCTCTCATTTTGCTCAAGAATGTTGATATTTATGTCCCCAGTTATAATGCACTCGACCTGCACGTCAAAATGTTTAACAAAATTCCCCCGATCAACCTATATGAAGTCAACAACGTTGGATAGACTTTCCGACGGTGATCTATACAGACCTCCCGGTTGGACTCTACATCCATTTACATCAATATCGACAACAATTCCATCATAAGTACCTGAATGTTTATATGTAATACGGCCTGTATATTTATCACTTACAAAAGTAGCAACGCCACCAGCCCTGTACTTGTCATTTGAAACAAAGCAAGAATTATATTTATCAGTTTTATACAAATTTTCTTCGTGTGTATATATCCATGTTTCGGTAAGTATTATTATGTCAGATTTGGCGAGACCGTCTATGGATTTGAAATACTCAATTTTTTTTATCAGACTACGTATGTTCAAGGTTATCAATTTTATAATATTGTCCTGATCCTCCACCACCTCAACCCCCGTCCAATCGCATTAGCATTGTTAATGTTCATCAGTGAAACTATGCACGAATTCACTAGAATCGTATGATCGAGATCTCAACTCATACTTTGAGTGGACTATCATACCTTAAGCATATGACCTATCATTTCATAGAGTTATTAATTACGATTAATTAGTGTCAATGCTCCGCTTTGAGCTCACTCGAAACTGTAGAAATCAAATAGTGGGTAGCATGGGCGTAGCCAGGGGGGGGGGCAGCCTCAACTTAATTTTTTGCTTAACATGCGCTTTTAGGGTCTGTCGTCCTTTTTTTTAGAGCGGGCCCCCCTCTAAAGTTCTTGCCCCCCCCCCCATGATTTTGCTCCCCTGGAAGTTTTTTGTTTTGGTCGGCCGCGGGACCAAAATTTGTCAGGGGGAAGGATCGAGCCCCCCCCCCTTCACGAAATCCAGGCTACGCCCATGGTGGCTAGTATATGAGCAATTAAATATTCAATCAAATGAATTTCTGCTGGATATCATTTGTCAATTCCGCATCGCCAGAGAACCGTCATCACCAAACTTCACGTTAACGCTATGAAAGCCAATCTACAGTACAACTAAAGTTACCGAATTAGTCCTGACAGGACGCTACCAACATACGATTTCTCCAAATATCTATGTTCGAAATGCACATTCTGAATGGGTTGATAGACAATAAATGATCTTATTTACAGATAAATTCCATAGCAATTTATTTAAGTGGATTTACAAATTTTAATGGTCTGGCGACGACGATGATTCTGGCTTATGACTTAGAACAACTTGTGAAAAATGTTTAATGCCTATATATTTATGAGTATCTACTGTTACAACTTATCCAGATCCTTCCATGTATGAATTTTGATCGCCTTCGATTGAACGTCTTTTCTCACAAGAATATCTCCATATTCAGTTACCAAAGTGAAATTATATCCTGATGTCCTTGAATGATACTTTGCGCGCCCAGTAGATTTCGAGTGTACGCTAGCAGATTTTGCACTAGTTGAACCTTTTCAGTTAATTTACCATTTCCAAAGAAGTTTTGCATAAACACATGATAGCGTTTCTTCTTGTAACATTTTTTAATATCGTCGTGAAATGCTTTCTTCTGCTCTGTATTTTTAAACTCAATGATTATAGATCGCGGGCCTCTGTTTTCACTTTTATTCTTTCCACGATGAGATATTCCATAGGATGATTTGATCACAGACTTATCAAGCAATGTTTCAACTTCACTTGCTAACGCTTTTATCACCTTTTCGTCATTATCCGTAGATTCTTTCATTCCAAGCATTTCAATTTTATTTTTGCACGAATAATGTTCGTACTTGGCCACTTGTTGCTCGAGAAGACTAACACGTTGTGTCAACTAAACTACAGTCTCTTTCAGCTCACTTTTAGTTATTACACTTAATTTGAAAATCATTCTTTGCTTTAGAGCCTCCATCTCACTTTCATCACGAATTCGCATGGTCTCCACTGTAAATAACGCCTTATTATTCAGTATAATTTGAGAAAATCAAGATTCAAACGATTCATACGTCTCTAGCCGTCCATGGTTGAATGCATTATGTACCTACTTGTTTCCGAACACCACCGGCTTTTGAGAGCTAAGATCGCCGCCTTGAGCCAACGACTTGCAGCGTGGATCCTGCCCTGTTCATGCATAGCTTTGTAGCGGGTGAATGATTTGGCTATGAAAGATCCCAAAACGCCCCCTGTAGGTACTATAGTTGGAGGAAAAATGACACAATAGAGACATAGAGTTCCGTTTTAGTGTGGCGAGTACACTAGCCAAGGTGAGGACATTTGCGACCAACTGTGAAGGAAGTTACGTCCTCCGATTGTGGAGCTACACTTTAAAAATAAGCTCGAAGAGAAGGAATTCACAAAATTCACGTTATAGTTAAAACTTTAGGGTAATCGAAAAAAGAAGATTAACACCACGCATACTTAGTGTCGTCGGATCGCTTCGGCTAGGGGGGCAGCTGCCCCCCCCTCAGCCCCCTCTGGCTACGCCCATGCACATATGCATGTCTGGAGCCACAGCTACACGACGAAGTTGACCAGCGATAGATAGAACGTCCAGTGCAAGTTGATGAAACAAATCGGATCCACCGTTATGGACGAGAAGAAAGATACAAGATGTATAACTATATATATTGTCCACTTCTGAGCTGGATTGGTGCGATAATACATTCCACATGCTGTCCCAATGAAATATATTGGCTCTCTTGGAATGATAAACCATAAAATTATATTTTGAGCAAAATAGATACGTTTACATTCTACTCTAAATATTTGCATAATTTAATAATATCACAGCCAAACTTATATCCTTCTCACCTATATATGAGTCTCCTTCAAGTCAATGATCTTAGCTAAAATTCTGTCTTATAGACACACATCCTTCCTTCAAGAATTAACTTTCACAAACAGAACCCAAGAGGTTGTTTTCTGTTCTGAATGGATGCATCATCCCTCTCAAGCAAACGCCACCCCTCATTCCTCCATCCGATTTTTGCCGAGTTGTCCGGTAACTATTCTCGGTTGTTTCGGCCCTTCGTAAGAAGACCCTCTCATGTTCTTGTTGTAAACTCTTCTTCGTGAAGAACCAGTCAAAACTTAGTTCGCAGGAGGACTTCAACAGTTGGTGGAAAGTAAGTCTAAGGGAAAGTAAGGTGGCTCAGCGCGAGTGCAGTGCGGTTCAGGCATTTTTGAAGTGGAATGAGTTGGACACGAGGCTCGCTTGTGAAGTAACTGTCGCTCATAGACGTCAGGGTACTATCGAGAAGGAGAAGAAAAGATGGAACAAATTCTGTCAAAATTGTTGTATATTATTCAGTTTCTGGCTAAGCAGAATCTGGCTTTTCGGGGTCATAGAGAAGGCGTTCAGAGTATCGAATATCAAGACGGCGAACTCAATCACAATAAAAAAATTATCGAGTTGGTGCATCTGTTTATTAAGCACGATTCAGTATTGCGTGAGCATTCAACAACAATTAAGGTCGGAAGAAAGAAGAAAGAACACAACTACATATTTGTCCGCTCGCGGAATTTGTAGCGTCTGTGTCTATAAATTCATTGACATTCTTAGACGCTCTAGATAGCACCTTTAATAGTTTTTCACCCTCAACACATCGCTTAGCAAACGTGGAAAAATACCGTGGGCACTGCAAAGCGTGTAATCAATACACTGTGGCCTACCCGAGGTGACGCCGTCACATCCCTGAAGATTCACATTTTTACAGTCTAGGATTTCTTGAACATTTTAACAAGCGACAGCGAGAACCTTGCAACAAGATCACAAGCTGCTACACTTCTTCGCGAGAAACTAATGATACACAAAGCTATCTGCAAACAAAAGGATTAAACGTACGCCAATTGGACATTCAGTTGGGATCAATAAAAGTCTTTCCTCTCGACAATAAAGGGAAAACCCTGGATGAGGTGACTTTCATATTCGTGTGTTTAATTGTGTAGTTCTTGGTTCACTGTTATTTGCTTCACCAGTATGGTCAACCTACACAAATGCAGATTAAAGAGCAAATCAAATAATTTTTAACGAAAATTTTAACATTGACAATCTTACAACTGTGAGACCAGTTTTCAGCAATTGAGGTTCCAACCCATTTCGGATGTGTTCATGCAAAGATACTCAAATTTATTACTAAGTTTGAACCAAGCCGGTTCAATGGATAATGTTTTTGATACTGTTTGTACTAACACAGAAGTTGGTATCAGAATCACTGCTAGACGTATTGCTTAATCAACTAATGTAGTCGGTATATGCTTGCACGGAGAATGCGAACACTGTACTATCGATCCGATATGAGCCAATATGTTACGTTGATAAAGAATATACTTGATCTCTGAATGCCATGTCAAAGCCCATTTATTTATAACTTTTATAATAGTTTTATATAATTATAATTTCTTCACATTAAATGATGAAGAATAATACTCTGTTTTTGAGCGTTCCTAAACTGAAACAACGAATTCTAAAGTTGGTACAGTATCCTACTCCGAAGACTGCATGAGAGACCCCAGGACGGAAACAGCATTTCCTCTCTGAAGGGCGATTGATAACCTCTGCGTCAGAAAGAAGCCGCTTCGATTGTCTCCAGATTCCCTTCCAATCCTCCTAAGAAAGTCAAATATTAAATGCGAGGAGTATAGTCACAACCAGTTGGTCTAAAAATTTCCTGGAATTTGTGTTAGGGACACACTTTAGTCTACAGTCTTGCAGATGATATCTTAAGCACGTTTCACCCGCAGACTCTGACGTTCGTGCCATGACTCCTAAGTACATAACTTGAAATGAAACCAATGGGCAGCCAATCTAGTGATCAAGTGTCTGCTTACTCGCCTGGTAGAGTTCCATCCGTTCGAGGAAGTTCGTGAAATGCTGAGGACGTAGTTGATGAAGGATACCATTATTCGGTCGAGTTCTCAAAGATTCAGGTTGCCCGTAAAATCCGTACTTCGTAGATCGACACTTTTACGAAGAGCTGCCTTCTGGCACCTTCTACGGATATGTTTAGTGAAGGACTTTCTTGTGTGCGACACAGTTATCCCAACGCAGGTGAAGCTGGGGACAAACTTTAGCTTTTCCCCACAATATCCCAATTTGGCCGTGGTGGATACACTTCATCCTACGTCTGCGAAAATTCATGGCCTTTGTCTTCGTTGAGCCGATATGAAGACGTCTCACTGCGTTTCAAGTGCACACCCTTGCTTGCTGTCGACTGTAGTAGTGCAGGCAACAGGCTCCACGACTATCGCTCCAAGCATTTGCTCTTTTCCTCCTTCCCCATCACATTCCCTAACGGACTCTGATCTTGACTTGAAGTCGATCACTTTAATTGAACCTACTTTGTTGAGTCCACTCGCAGGCATTCGTGTCGTGAATAAAGTCAGTTATCGTCTGATCTAAGCTCTCT
>JAQFXQ010000149.1:0-11248 GCA_034693645.1 Pergamasus crassipes | reverse complement strand
CGATACCGTTCTCTGGGATAGAACTGAAAACCGGTACTCCCACGGAGACGTCGTTGGAGAAGCGCTTTGACACGATCGTGGGTGACCAAACGGCGGTGTCGAACATCGCGGCTAGCGAAGAAAACAGCATTGCTCAAGCGGAGGGAAGCACGTTATTTCAAGCGTCTAGCATGTTGGAATTTGAATTGGCACTATCGTTTGCAGACCCTGAAAGTTCACCGGCACTGACCTAGTCTGTAATTTCGATCTGGAAAAATCTTAGTATGGAGTCAAAAAGCGCTGTTGGCGAGTCTTAATCAGGGCGGAAAGTCAAGGTCAAGGTCACGAACATTGTGTGAACGGGGGATCGCCCAAGCAGGAGTGCTGACGCCTCTGCTATTTGTTGCTGCCTTGGCACGAGTATGTGACTCTACAATACAAATGCATTTTCATTTGAATAAGGAAGTGATTTTAGACGCTCAAAATTTACAAAAAAGGCTTATAGACGTTGTATAATAGAATAAAGGACATATCAATGCCTGACTTTTAAACTAACCCAATCTCAGTTTTCTAGAGTACCGCCATGCACATGAGTAGTTTACAATGTCGACATTGGCATACTTCCCCGCCCTAAAAGTCGCTCTACTACGTGGACCATTATAAGACTTCTGGAAGAAGAGTTCTGAACAATTTGCTGACACCAGGCTCCTCATGCCAATATCATCATACTCATCAAATAACCAATCAATCGCAATATCTGGCGGGATTTTATGTCTGAATCCAGATCCATGGGAAGGTCTACGAATAAACGAGACTCGAGTTGGTAAAATTCCTTTAAAATCATCTTGTCATGAGGACGCCATACGGCCGCGCAGTAGAACGCTGCTGGGATCACAATGGTTTTGTACTACTGAATATAAACTGCCGGGTTATTTAAAACAAAACATCTAAAAACAGTGTTATTAGCATTTTCAGACCATTTTTAAGCACGTTATGCTCTAAAGGGATACTGCCACTCCCGGGGCTCAGACGACGGAGCAACTTGGATCAGAGTGAAGGGTCGTAAAATCGGGCCGGAGGTAGTACGTCAAACACTCTCCCTCGTTGCCCCAAGGGTATTCAATGAACTTAGCAAGATTGGACTGTGCAATGAGCGGGAAAAAACGTCCATCATTGCGTTCAATGCAAAGAGAACTCAGAAAAAGTTGATGGGAGTGAATGAAAGATTTTCGGAACTATCAAAATCGACGGCACTTCAAGATGTCTTTGCTCTGGCGGGAGTAATACAGATGGAGATACGTCCTCGGTGCAAGCTCTCCCTGCTTCTCTTGCGGCTAGTAAGGGCACAAAATTCGGGGATTCAGCTAAAGAATATGAAATCAAATACGCTAGCGTCAAAATATCATCGATATTCAAAGAGACCAATACTTCTAAGGGCTAAAAGTTAGTCCTACAAAACGAAGATGGCGCATGATGACGATTATGTTACTTACACTGACGGCTCAATCGACCTCCACACGGAGAGGGAGGGGGGACTGGTGTTTGGCTCCGTTCGTTGGACGTTGCTCATACAGAGGCTCACTAGTGGGGCGCATAGTTCCTGTGCGGTGAAATTAGTGGCTACATGGGCGGCCATGCGCCTAGTTCGAGGTCACGAACCATCCAGAGTGTCTGTGCTCACGGACTACAAAAGCGCACTGCAAATGCTCGTGGCGTGTTCCCCCATGGGAGATCTTTTCAACTTGGTACTATCATTTATGAGGATGGTCGCTGAACATCCTTTCAGGATAACGTTGCAGTATATCCCAGGTCTTGTGGGTATTCCTGGGAACGAGAGAGCGGACGACGAGGCCAGGCAGGGGTTGCAGCTCCAGCCGTCAGTATGGTCGCCAATGGAATTCAATGAAGCAAAAAGATGCATACGGTCCAGCTTCATAAACGAGTGGGGCGCCGACTAAAGAAGGAAACGAATCTCCTAGAAGAGACTTAATATGGGGCTTTCTACATGCTTGTGAAGGCCCCATAGATGTAGCTGGAGGTTCCTAGAGTTAGCAGAAAGATGAGTGTTGAGGTGCACCGAACCCGTACTTGCAAGACCCTCAAATTATGTAGGTGACAACTGTTAAACTGTTTGGACAAGACTTCAAGGAAAGACTTTTCGCCCAGACACCTCTATAGTTATTGTTATTAAATCCTTCTCATATCAAAATTCTATCTCACGTAAGACGGATTCGGACTGTAACAGTTTATGAGTTCAGATTGGAACATAAATAGAACGGGGAACATTAAAGACCCGTTATTTAGCTCATTGCTCACCGTGGATGAAATCCAGGGTCAAAACCCTACTATACATACTACTTGTGATGGTGATGATTGTATTGTACTATGCTTATGTTAGTAACGTATGCGTTAGATGAATGTAGGATTTTTTTTTCCTGATTTGATCAGATATTATCAGTTTCTTTTGCTTGTATTTGTTTATATGATTAATAAAATCTATTTAAAAAAAATATATATACTACTGGTGTTCACAGTGGCACCTGTAGAGTGTCTACTAAGTTCAGAATGTTCCTCCAAAAAACCTTACAAGAACAGCTCGCACTTCTTTGGATTCATTTGCATTGCACTAGCCTTCTGGAAAGTGACAAAACTTATCCCAGCAGCCCGTAGAAAGGCATCTGAACTTGAGGGAATGGTCGTGCCACCATCCAGGATTGAAGATGGAACTGAACTTACGAGTGGTCGGATGAGCGGTTGCAGAAGCAAGCTGAAGAGGAGTGAAGCTGGTATATCATGGTGCTGGCTGCCTGAATGCGATGCGATTTCCGTTGAGCCGAAAATCATTGGTGGGGCGTGGGAAGACTTCCCTTTCGCTTAATCAAGTTGAAGGCCTTCTTCAAAGTCACTTTCAACATGCAATATTAATCACTGTTTCCAAGAGAGGAATGCGTAGTGTGTACCTACAACGACTTCCACCCCAACTCTCATTTCATAGTTACAGTTAACCAGCTTGTAGATTCTCAGCTGCCTCAATATTATTCAATTTAGTTTTGATAGCGAGACATCTGAATCCACTTTCCACAGTACCTAGCCAGCAATCTTTATTTTTCTCGCGAAGAGCGACAAACCAAAGGGGTCCGTCGGGATATCGTCGAGACGTTCCCTCTGCTAAGAATGTGAGCAAACTCACAGCCGTGAGGTAGCTCAAAATTTTTCTCTGTTCTGGGTGTGCGATCATAATATATTTGAAATAATCAGGTCCTTATCATGTATGATACAGTTGAATTATCGCAAACGAGTTCATCAACAGCCCACTCTCGTTTCCCTGTTTATACACTTGCAATGTACTCATATGATTCAATCGCTTCCTCCATCCATCAAGCCGTCAATGCCACATCGATTTCCTGTTGGTCTTCTCATGCAAGTCCGCGATACCCTTTTATTACACTCGACGAGTCGTTCGCAAAACTCCACCTCCTGTCCAGCTTCGTCGCGATACTGGTGTCGTTTTTTAGCTTTGACAATTTGGAAACCCTGCTAATATATTAATATTGGTTGTATAAATAGTAACAAAGTTTGAATTGAAATGACAGTAATAGATACCTGGAGGTATGAAAGAAAAGGAAATTGGTGCCGTACCAGTGACGACCAGAAACAAAAAAAAAGAGAACTTTACCGGAATACATGAGACCAGGGACCTGAAGGTTAGCTTCAATGGTGAACTCCTGAAGGAGACTATTTGACGTAAGAAGGCAATCAGAAGTCCCAATAGGAACTTGAAGAGAGTTATAAGTTGAAAGTAATCTATGGCAAGGAGATTTTGTCCACTACGCCGATCGGAATCAGGGAATGACGAGGTCCTATGGGGAATAGCTGCGGAGGAGATGAGAAGGGGCTGGTATAATTGTATGTGGGAGGAACCCTGTACCTTCAGACATACCATGAGACGAAACAAAACTGTGAGGCCTTCCTGAAGAGAATTTGCTTGCATGCAAGGAGTCTACAGTCCATCCTCAGAGGACTGACGGAAGCCCGTTCTCTAACACCACTGATTGTTCTAAAACCAAGATTAAGACTTTGCTAGAGATAAAGTATACTACAAAGATAATCTGGAAGACCTCCTCAAGAAATATCGACGACTTCAGTCACAAAAGTCGGTGCCGGGACAAATATAAACTTCAAAGTACTTGTGACACTAACGTACCTACTATGTTAACAACACCCTCCCATACTCAATCGTCCGCCCCTTTTAAGCTCAACCACCTCTAGCTATTCTCTCATCTATCAAATTATACTTGCCATACAAACTGGCACACTCAATTCTGGTACTACACTTTTATCGGGCAAGTCTTTTTCTGAACTTTGAGCGTTTTTCTCCTCTGTTCAGAAAAGTACAAACTAGCGTTTCTTTCGCCGTGAAGGCTAGCCTTACTCTCGTGATATTCTCGCACTGATTCATGTTTTCTGTATACAGGAACGAATAATGAACTGAAATCAACTTTTCATTAAGCACTCCTATCTGAAGTTATTTTGATAAAACGTGTATCCGACTTTACCTTACTCTTTTGAAGCATACTTGGATGTTCTTCATATATTTCTCCCAGGATATCCCTCGATTGATAACATATCAATAAAACTTTCCCTAGAAGTTGAACCCCATCTAATAATTTCTAATAATGCTACAATTGCGTAATTCTCACTTAACTGTGAAACTTTTTGAATTTGCAAGAGTCAATGAATGTTTTAATCCATACCAAATCTTCTATTGAGACCACACCGCCGTCCGCCTGATAAGCTTTGCTCTTCTCTACAGCTTCAAATTCGCCCCTTTGAAACTTGGACAAGTACCTGATGTTTGACTGACGTGATGGCTAAGGGTCTCTGATTCTTCTATTTTCCCTCATCAACTCCGTCCTGTGGTACTAAAGCGGCACTGTCTGCTTTTCATGATAATGGTAATCCTCTTCCTTCAAATATGTAGTTGAAAATTTTGGCACGAAGGCAGTAGTTATGTCATCCCAATTTATTAACTTTATTCATACATCACTTAGACGAGTAGCAGTGTCCATTCTTGTTCTTCTGACAGGCCTCCCCACATCTTCCCCGTTGTTCTGAGACTCCTGTCATCTGCAATGAATATCCTTCTACTCTGCATCTCCTGGTCGCTCATAAAGCAAGGTTGCCCCAACATTTTATCTGGCTAAGCCTAACTACAATCTGTTTCTCGTTCCTCAAATTTGTCAGCCCTCGGCACATTTCTCCAAAAACGTCTACATCTCTGACTCTTCGCGCTGTCGAAGTTTTCCACCTGTAAAACAAGGTGAGCTAGACATTACCCAAATTTTCCTCTCATGGTCGTTAAACAGGAGGAAGAAGCTTCCGAGCAAAAACTTCAGTTTTGGGAGATTAAAGGAGCTCAATACTGGAGTGAAATTACGGCTTTCCTGGACCGCTACCTTTGATGCACTGACTTATTTATAACAACGTTTGACTAACAATGAGCGGCTACAGCTTTGCCTTAATGTATAACAAAAACGAGGTTGAAATAACATACGAACTTCGAAGCTACAAAGACATCCACTAGGGACGTGACGCCGCCATTTCACCTTGAATAAGATTCATTTGAATCTATACTCTACACCAGTGGTCTTCAAGCAACTCGGACCTACGCCCCACCTTCAGGTCACAAAGTTTCCCAGGCCCCACCAATAATAATTGTTGACGGGAGGGACGCATAAGTCGATAAAAACATACTATTAGAGGACTTCCTCCTATTTAGTTTGTTATAACAGTTACGTATACTTATATTACTACTTTAAACCCAGCTAGAAGGAGCCGTGTGACTGGCACAGAGGTTCTGTATTTGCGTTGTTACTTGGGTTGTTGAGAGTTTGAGCCGAAGATCGCCCCTCTCAGTTATATTCGACCGATTTCTTTTGCCGTCTAATAGAAGGTTCACAGCTCCGAAAGCACATTCCACTGAATAAGACGATGGCAAATACAAGTTCTGGGAGAAGTCACAAGTTCGATAGTCAGAATTGGGTCCATGGCCTCACGCCACACGCAAAATCTTCGGCGCCCCACCGGTGGGGAACACTGCTCTACACCGTCCTTATGAAGTGTGATGTTTTATAATTTTAAAACGATTATATCTATATTCATTTGAAACGGGAGTTATTAATTTTAGACAGGAAAGACTATGTAGTACGAGATCATCCAGCCCGATTCTTGTGGCATTTAGTAAAATATAATCTATTCACAAAAGGAACAAAGTCAATACAAAAGTATACTTAAGCACTATACAGATAGTTTTTCTCAAGTGATGTCCATGAAGCTGACTAAAAGCTTGGGCAGAGAAGATTGATAAAAGAGTACATGTAGTAGCCAACGGAATGTCCATATAAAGTGGCAAGAGTAAAGATTCCAAAGATATGTCTCGAATGCTGATAATTCGAGAAGAGACCTCATTGTACGGCTCACAAAGGCTTCGGAACGTCTCTGTGAAGAAGATGGATGGGGACATTGTTCCTCAGGACGTAACATAGAAACTAAACTTCACATCGAAATGCTTATAGAATTCTCTACATCGAAAGTAGGGACCTCAAGAGATACTTTGCCAAAATGAATAAATTGACATTGGGACGTAGCCAACTGAACACCCATCTAGCTACCGTAGGGGTAAATCAAGTAACACTTAAACTAAAAGAAAGTTTATTGAGTTGATCAAGTCTTATGTGGACGCTCAGTTCGGTTGCGAATTGAGCTAATTTGCATTAGAAAGTAATCTAGAATGCTGCAGCGCTCAAAAAGAGAGAAGTATTCCTCGTCCTGTGACACAGGATTGTACAGTCTGTGGTCCATGAGGCAGTGGCTGCATCGCCGTTGAGGTAAAAACATCGTTGATCTGTGACGTCAAACAAAGCCGGAGACGAATGTTCCACCCCGCACTTCTGGCACCGGTAGTGCGCCCTCGAAAGGGTGTATTTGCGTCGAAGGTTAGGTTTCATCGCAAGTTGAATGGTGAAAAAACCACAGTTGGCCGTCCTGTTATCCAGGGGGCTGAGAAAATTGTATTCCCCAGCGGCACCTGTAAGAATCTATGAACAAACAAAAAGTAAAAACAAGTCGGAGTAGGATAATGAAATGTTAGTGAGAAAAATGAATGCTCTCGTGAGGGGAAATAATGGTTAAAATAAGTAAGCGATAGATTACCTTTATATTGTATGGCTTTGAAAACCAATAACTTTTGCCCTGAATAAGGAACCTTTTGTATTCCTCATCTATTGTCAAGCAGGTCCCCTGCTTGAGATATCTTCCAAAATATATCGCTTTGTTCTCTTTAGCAATACAGAAGTACACAACTGAATCTTCTTTGTCCAGGCATGCATCCCCGGTTGAAATCTTCCACTTGTCGACTAAGAATTTGAGCGGCACAAATCCTGCAAGCATCATGTGGGAATAGGTTTTGACTAACGAAATGACGATGTATATTGTTGCAACTTTATCTAGATTCGCAAAAGGAAGCATGCACTGCAATGCTGTAGCTTACCTGTTTGTCGGTTTGCCGGAAGCGAACTGTTTTCCACAATCTGAGATGGAACTGGGACACGATCCACTGGTTTCTCAGTCAACAGGAATACCGCAAGAGACACTCCAGCAACAACGAGGACTGCTACGACCATGATTAGTGAGCCCACTCCATCCACTCTCCCTTGTGAAGATGATCCGCTCACCTGAGAAACTTTTAAACGGGTGCAGCGTGTGTGCGGGTTAGCATATCCTGATGTTCCTAGGCTGGCCGACGTTTTTGGTACGGGTGGAATCGCCACTTGATCCGTCAGCGCTGGACCACCACCATCATCCGCCCAACAGCCCGCAGCAGATTCTCCTACGGCCTCATGAGCTTTTCTGCGTGACCTCATCAGTTGCCTACCATCGACGACTTCAGATGATATGGATTTTTCTGACGAACTGGATGCGTGTGGATTCCGAACTTGACCTCCAGTAGGCGATATCATAGCTACAACTTCGTTCCTACCCACGACAAAAATGAATTTATATTTCTCCTGGCGGTCATTTTAACGGCGGTCGGAGCCATTTTTGAAGGAAAAGTCAGCTGATTCTTATAAATGGTACTTTCGAAGAAGACAACGGAGCGACGAGGAAGGTGCTCTCTACGAAATAATCTACTCCATCAATAATGCTGGGGTGGAAACATGGTGGCCGTTGTGTTGCTAGTGTCATGGAAATCATCTCGTATCCTTCACCGTTTGTCACGGCGATCATGGTTCTTTCGAAAACGATGGAAACATTGTCCCATTGCCCTAGTGGCTCAAAGGATAGCTTCTTTTGATATAAATAAATGATTAAAACAAATAAATGGAAACGTTTTTTTTTATTTTACTTATTTTAATATAACTTTATTATCATACAGTTAGTACTGAAATATAAGTACTTACCAGTATGAGTAGGATGTGTAGTGAAGTTTTTTTTATTCACTGATAGTTAGGCTTCGTGAATATTATTTTCGACTATTAGAAAATAAACAAAAAAAAAGGGGAATGCGAATTTTGAATTTTGTTTGGGAATGTGTGTCGATTTGCCTTTTTTCCCCACTTAACATTCGAAAATGGTCTTTGAGCGTCGGAATTTTGTATCCATGCCTTTTTCTCTGCGTCAGATCTCTCTGACATGCATAGACTACGACAAGTTAGAAAGATAGTGTCACTTTATTGAAACCAACACAGGGCGGGGATTTACAGAATACCATTATATCTCCGTTGACTTCACTACGGGAACATATTGTTAACCACTTATGTTGCCGCGATTGATTGACGAACATTGTGTGAACGGGGGATCGCCCAAGCTGGCGTGCTGTCGTCTCGTATATTTGTTGCTGCCATGGCACGAGCGTACGATTCTATCATGCAAATGCATTTTTATTTAAATAAGAAAGGGGTTTTAGATGCTCAAAATTTACAATCATGGCTTCAAGCCATAGTACTGAAAAATTGAGGAAATATCAATGCCTGACTTTCAAACTAACCTAATCTCAGTTTTCTAGAGTACCACCATGCACATGAGTAGTTTACAATGTCGACATTAGCACACACCCTTGCTGTATAAGCCATTCCACTACGTAGACCATTATCAGAATTGGTAGAGGAATTCCAAACAATTCGCTGACGCCAGGCTCCTCACACCAATATCATCGTAATTATCAAACAACCTATAAATTGTTATATCCAATTTGATTTTCTGTCTAGATCCTCATCGACAAGAAAGTCTACCAAAAAACGAGACTCGAGTTGGTAAAAACGCTTCAAAAACCTCTTGTTATCAGAACGCCATACTGCCGCGCAGTAGAACGTTGCCGGGATCACAATGGATTTGTATTGCTGAACATAAATCGCTGGGTTATCTAAAGCAAAACATCTAAAAACAGTGTTTATAACACTTCCGGACATTTCCAACACATTGTGCTCCGAATGGATTTTGCTTCTCTCAGTTCTCAGACGACAGAGCAACTTGGATCAGAGTGGAGGGTAATAAATCGGGCCGGAGGTAGTATGTCAAACACTCTCCCTCGTTGCCTCAAGGATTTTCAATGAACTTAGCAATATTGAACTTAACATTGAGTGGGAAAAAGACGTGCGTCATGGCGTTCAATGCGAACCAAGAAACTGTTGATGAAGGTGAACGGAACAGTTGTCAAAGAGGTGAATTCCCTGAGACTCTTGGATGTCACTTCCCAGTCGAAGTGTAAATTGAACATAGAGGTGGATGCTATCTGCAACCGTGCAGAATCTGTGAGGACAATACTTCGGAGTTGGTGCAGCGCTCAATGGGGAATCAGCCCGGACGCTGCAATGAAGATCATCTGTGGACTGCTCCTATCTGGACTTGACTACGTGCTTCCGACTATGACGAATTTAAATAAATCTCAGATTCGAACGATCAGCGCTGCTGTGGGAGAATGCTGCCTAGTGGCAATAGGACTGCTAAAATCGACCCTACTTCAAAATGTCCTTGCTGAGGCGGGAGTAATGCCCATGAAGATACGTTTTCGGTGGAAGCTCTCCCTGCTTCTGTTGTGGCTAGTGAGGGCAAGAACTCTGTTGATCCAGCTGACGAAGAATACGAGACAAAAGACGGTTGCGGCAAAATATTATCAGAAGAACCGATATTCAAAGAGGGCGTGGCCGCCCCCGATTGCCATGCACTGGACATTAAGAGATGTAGCAATCTGGAAATCGACTCGGGGAAGGGGAGCATTGGTGTTTTTATTTCTTTTTTGCGGTGGAATTAGTCGCTATATGTACGGCTATGCGCCTAGTTCGAGGTCACGCACCATCCAGAGTGATTTTGCTCACGGACTCGAAAAGCGCACTGCAGATGCTTGAGGCGTGCTCCCCCTAGGGAGATATTTTCAACGTGATACTATCAATTAGGAGAACGGTCGCTGAGTATCCCTTCAGGATAACGTTCCAGTGGATCCCAGGTCATGTGGGCAATCCTGAAAACGAGAGAGCGGACGACATGGCCAGGCAGGGATTGCAACTCCAGCTGTCATTGTGGTTTCCAATGGAAGTCAATGAAGCAAAAATACGCATGCGGTCCAGCTTCATGGAGGAAGGGAACGCCGCCTACGGAAGGGACTGAAGCTCGTCGGAGAGACTGACTATGGGCCTTTCTACATGCTTGTGCCTGGGGGAGGTTCCGGTAGTCAACAGAATGATAAGTGTTGAGGTGCACCGAACTCGTTGTTGCAAGTCAAGGACTCCAAGCATACAACATAAGTACGGCCTCCGGGTGACTCACCCCTGTGATTTATGTGGGAACATGGTGATGTACTTCACCCTCGCGAACGATTTCATGACAAGGGTGCCAAACGAGATCAATGGGAAAGAGACGCAGGTGAAAGCTTGGAGGAGAGGACGAGAAATCATAAGGTGGGATGGCTCGCAATGTTTCTGGAGGAGAGAGCAGTGTAAAAGTGGAACTTCATGATATGATCGTGTAAATTGATACTTCTAGTTGCTCTGATATGAGTAACCAAGTTTTCTGTTTTTTATTCCAATTAAAGTAATTAAAAAAAAAAGTCGGCTACACACGACACTGAAAATTTGAATAAAAATATCGTCTGATGTTTTGATATTTTATTTCAAGAACAAACGAGTACACAGTGTTTATAAAAAAAGTATATAACCAGCGCGTATATATATACAATAACGGATCTGACGACACAAAAATAGTATTTTTTTTCTGC
>JAQFXQ010000148.1:0-11255 GCA_034693645.1 Pergamasus crassipes | reverse complement strand
ATTTCGTCGACGCAAGACGACCAGGTACGGACAACAGCACTGTTTCAGACTTCGCCTGTACAGGAAAAGGTTGAATAAGTACTCAATCAGAATTGTCGGTTTGTCCTTAGGCACACATCAGAGGAGTTTCTCAGTAGAACAAACTATCCTCTACCATAGGTGGAACATATTTCAAGTAGGCCGACTAACTCGCACCTGTCAACATTCTAAGCTGGTCCTTCATACACTTTTTAAGAAATGACTTCAATTTTCTTCATATGACACCGATGTCAAATTCATGTATCAATGTTGAATCGAAAGTTCACAAGAAATTAGAAGCTCGAACGGACACCACTTTCGTAGAATTTATTGCTCTGCCCATCCCAAGTGAGCTGTCCCAATCCCAGGCTTATCACACAGAGCATACAAAACTATCAAAAGCTAGAAAAAATTGTGGTTAAGTGTGCCTTAACCGGGTATGTGTTTCCGTCCTTGTACAGGGGAGTGCCAACTAGCTCTCCTTTTCTACAACACATCGTTGTTTGTGTACCGAGTGCATATATAGGGAGCTATGCGAGAGTTGCTATGGATCTATCCCAAACATCATGGTAACGAAATATGTGATAACACGATATGCACACTTGAGGAAACAATTACTTCACTGATTTAGAGTGTATTTGTACTCACGGGCTATAATGAACGACCTGATAGAAGAAGTCTCTTAGACTTGGTTTTGATTAATATATTAAAACGTCTGCTGGCTACGCCTCTCACCCTCCCAAATTTCGGCGAGAGTCACCCATGTCTGCCCGGCTCGCCAGCCGCTGCGCGGCGGAACCTAACCCGCAATAGGGGCGACATTAGATAATTAGAAATATATGCATTCCATATATAAATTCGATAATAGTAGGAGGTGATTTTGAGAGAGGGAAACAAAAGTGTGGAACTCTGCCCGACCTCCCGTCTGCCCGACTACACTGATTCCCTTATTCAGGCTTCTCCTCCGAACATCGCAGCCTCTAAAAATGAATTGTCCCAGCATCACTTTATCATTCAAGCCTATATTGGATGGAATTAAAGGCACGCCGGATTGAATAAGATAGCGTAAAGTTATCTGGAAAAAACAATAATTATAATGGGAAAATAACGTCGACTGCATTGCGCAAGTCATCAGCAATTTTATTAAAGTGCTTCAGTATCTGAACCACACTTGGCGAAACATCTCGCAAAACTCGGAAAATCCACTACATCTACCTGGAACTTTCCCGGATTCGACAACATTTGTCGGAAAGGACTGTGTCTGTATAATATACTATCTTATTCAAGCCTATACTTTTTGGACTTTTAACCGTACTTTATTTAATCCTCTACTGCTACCCTCACTTGTCGTTGATTGCCTTTTGCCCTCGCTCCACAGACCCCTTCGAAAAACACCTCCAACTTAAGAACTGCTGTGCTCACACCTTCGCTGAAAACTGTTCCAGGGTCTTCACTTTTGAACTTGACGAGTGTCCGTTTCTCGACTATTCAGTTATACTACAATTGTATATTTTTCAACGAAGACTTGTACTTCTTGCGTAGATTTAGTCATGGCGGTAAAGAGAAGCTAAGTTATAGGGAGCCCTTCAGTGAACTAGTGTTGTTGAATACGCAAGCACCGCGTGCTATATTGACAACTTCTACCACACAGCTCAACGTGTGAGTTGTTTATCTTAGAAAGTTCACGTTCAAGTTTCGGAGCATTTACCATGTTGTTCAATGTCAAGTTTCCAAAATATATGGACATGAATCGAGGTGCGGCAAAATAGCTTTTCTGTGCATCCTGCTGACCCCTGGTTTGTAGTGTCAGAAACGATGTTCAGTTGCCCAACCTGCGAAGCTGGGTTACCATCCCTTCGGGGTTCACAATGTTATACCGGAAAACCTCATCGAAACAGAAGGACAGACAATGGTTCTTGTAGAAACATGAATACTCAACAATGTTGACCAATAACAAAAAAGTTGATTTCTTTCGTAACGAAGGTTTTTGCTTTTGATAGTATTCAACTAACTGACGTGGAAGTTAGTAGTAAGTAGATCGAGAAGGGTCATGAGTGATCCTGACAGAACCAAAGTTGCTCAAAATGAGCTTTTGATTTACTCTAGCCTGCCATCAGCCACCCTAATTTTCTCAGCTGGTGATCTCATCGCGGCTACGCTATTGTGGCCATGCGAAAGAAGCATCCTGGCAGACGAGTTTCATTGAAATGAGCCTGTATTTCAGTAAGAATATATGATGAATATTACAGTTCGAAATGTAGAGGCATCTGCATCAAGAGGGCAGCTAATTATGTTCACCAGAAATTTTGATTTAACCTAGGGACCTAAATGTGAGCAATGGAGAGTGACTGTATTCATGAGTAACACAATATATAATGATGTATTAATTTATTACTCAACATTACCTTCCTTTTATGAACACACTGAAGTGAAAGACAAAAACTTGAAAAGATATCACTCTGCTCTTTCGCAATTACAAGTTATAACACGAAATGAACACGGTCGTATTATACATGTGAATCATAAACAGAGAAGGCCAACGTTTTCTCCGTTCCTATCCTATGTACGAGTAGATTCGTTCCGTAAATGTACAGCCAGTTGCATGTTGACTACTTTTTCCGATTTCAGTAGTCCAGAGCTAGAGTATACGAACGTTCATACGTTCGTATACTCTAGCTGTGGACTACTGAAAAGGGCCTAATCGTAGATATCAAACAGGAAGTACTAACAGTGATAAAACCTAATACATTCATCGAGTTATTAAGATAGTTCTCGCTTCAACTTGTTCAAATAATTCACGATTTACTCTGCTGCAAATCACGTGATTTTTTTTGATATCATTGTTGTTTAAAAGAGGGGTAAACAACAAAAACTTCACCCCTAACAGACGACTTGTTAAAAGTACAGATGTTGCAAGTACTTATTCGGGCAATATTCAGGTACCTTCCCGCGAGTCAGTCCAGTTGCCTTTCGTAGCCGCATCCTCGGGTGTCCCTGGCGTCAAGCCGGAGGAAACCTCTTGCTTCAATGGAAACAAAGAAACTGAACTGAAGTCAATACACACGATAGTTTCCGATGAATCCACATGCCTACTATTCCCAGATGTAAAAAAAAACTATAAACGTATATTTAGACAACTTCAATGTTTTTTCCCCTTCAACGTCGTATTTATGTATTTTTGAGACATGCCGAACAGAAAGAAATGGACGCTAGGGGGGAACTTCAGATTTCAGCCTCAAAGCAACTTAAAAGCATTCCATAAACACTTTGAACTACTAATCCCGCCGAACAGGTTTTGACGAACGCAGAATCGTAAGAAGTACTCTGTTAGGGACAGATCGGTATGTGTGACGATTTGTTGGCAGAATGTACGTAGGATGCAAATAAATGACGCCACAATAAACATGCTCGAAAGTTCAGACTCGCACAGTTTTTGCGCCCTAGCGTTTTGTCCATCGGAAACGCAAAAAGATGTGTTGATGACGGCCTAAGAGAAACTGAGGTCCGACCGGGCAATCTGTACACATGCAGGGAAGGTTCGGAATGCTTGTGCCAGGGAGTCAGGAGAACGATATAATCAAGAACTGCAGTGATGTACCCTCCTCCTCCTCAGGAGAACAAACTCTGAATTCGAACGTCCTACAAAAACATTCGAGATACACGATCTCACACCTTTGTTCTACATTCACTTGCAATGCAAATGAAAATTCAAGATTGTAACACAAAAAAAAAGTTTTCTACTTTTTAAATTCGCGTATCTCCGAAAGGCTCCTCCATCCATACGCTTAGATGAACATCAAATGATTTGGCAGAGATCTCAGTAAATGTGACATGTATCTTCGTCAAACGGGTCAATTTCACGGTTTTCTCGGATCCATACGCCTAGCAATTTATGCTCTTAAATCAGTGCTATACAATGACCATTTATCCTGGAGTTACTTCTTTGAAGGTGTATTCAACCCTGTTCTATCTCGTGTTGAACATGTGGGCCAAATCTTAGGCCCTATCCTTCTTCTAGGAGCAGTCATTCTCCTCAGTACGGTGGTAGCAATTTGCTATGTATTTGGCGTCGAATGGCATCTAAGATATGGATTGTATGAGCGTCTGACAATTGCGTGGTGTATCGGTCATTATATAATGGTAAGTTGATAAGTTTCCCTTAATAGGCTCGATATCTGCAACTAAAACTCGTAAACTAGCTGATCAAGCAGTTTAAAAACATTTTTTTATTAAATCCTATTTTTTCTGATTCGAACACAATTTGTTGAATCAGCATTTCCTTGATCCTTTGGAATTTTTAAGAATGAACAATGAGGATAAAAAAAACTTTACAATAAAGAAGGACACACCTTATTCAGTGTGGTTTCTCTTCTACCCCCCTTCGGAGTGTTGTTTTATGTCAGCTCAAATTTAATATTTTTCAAAACAGACATAGATAACCAACCGCATTTCCAACTCTGCAGCTAGTGGCAGCGTATCACTTTTACAAAGGTGCTGTCACCAACCCCGGTGTGCTGACAGCTTCCACTGCAAAGAAGTTTGCTGTTGATCCTATGAACAGCGATGTTTGTAGAAGATGCCTCATTCCAAAGCCACCAAGAGCTCATCATTGCTCCATATGTAATAAATGTATTCTAAGGTAAGTTAATGGCTAATATTCCCTCTCGAAAATATATATCGTACAGCTAACAAGCAGGTTCACGCATACAGATGGTTAATTTCTTTTATTTAATTTAATATCTACTTATTTTGTTTAAACTTCATGATACAGACGAAAATATTGTTATTTTCAACTCTGTTGCTGGTTTTTCTAATTCAGAATGGACCACCACTGCCCCTGGTTGAATAATTGTGTAGGACTACACACGCATCGACACTTCTTTCTCTTCGCCTTGTTTCTACTGTGGGGTAAGTTCCGACGAAACTTAAGTACCTTATCTAGACTAATATCTACCTCCCGCCGAACAGAAAATTTGCAGAACAGAACTTATGTCTGAGATCCTTCAAAATGTAATTGAGTTACGCTTACATTGAAGAGTGCGATTGAATTACCAATTACGATTAAATTTTCCAAACGCACACAATTCAAATACAATTACATCCACTTATTTAATTGCAATTGCATTTGCAATCATTTTTTGGGATAAGTTGATATATTTTCAAGGTTCAATAGGTTAACAAAAAACAAAAGTAAACTGTGTGTCATATGTGCCTTCTCTCGGGTGAGAAGCAGAGAGACTGAATTAAACACTTCATCTACGTTTTTGCTGCGTACAACAAAGTGAGGGCAAACGAAGCAAAAAAACTACAAAAAATTGTCTTTTTTTGACTCTATTTGATACCCAAATAGCCACTATTGGTCATGTGCAACAACAAAACATTTACAAAATCTATTTGACAGTGCTACCCGACCTTGGCTAAAGCTTAAACTTTTCACGTAGAGAAAACATATAGTTTAATAATATTAACATTTCGTCAAAATACCTAAATGAAAAAAGAGGGTTTGTTCTCATCATTTCTAGTGCACACCATCGGGCAAGTTTTCGTAGTGTGAATGACCATCGGGCAAGTTTTCGACCGCAAGAGGCAGGTTCTGTGGTTACACTACGCAGTCTTATCCAATTGCTTGGAAGTCAACTACCGAGTTCCATTCTTTAAAAAGCATCACTGAACAAGACAGTATAGTAATTGTTTCCCAACGGTACTGAAGTAAATTTAAGGAATATATGTACAGACTAAGAGACCCAGAACCAGAGATAGACATTCGCAATCAAGGCCGTCTCACTTAAAAGTTGATGAAAAGTTTAGATGACTGACCTGACGAGATATACAAGTAGCTGAATAAAAAACCAATAACAATTACTTATTTAAGCAATCGTAAGGAAGAATACAAATTGCGTATTTGTAGTTCCTGTAATGCTGCAACAATTACTAGGCAAGATAATGCACGGCATTTATCACGAGACAATCCTCAGCATATATACCTGCAATTTTGGTGCAGTTGAAGGTGGAATCCGCGTATGATGCAGATGAGATGGTGAAAACCTGGTGTTATTAACCTGTTATACGGGTGTCTGCGCTGACATACGAGCCCACTCCACAGACCGCTTCTTTCATACTCACGCACTTCTTGTGTAGCTGCGTGTTTTTTTCTCTTCCAAGAATCCGCGAAGGAAATTTACTGTTGATCGCCCTCAGTCGACAACGAATTCCCTCTACCATCGGATGACAATCAGTTAACACGTTGAATGTAATGCGAATGCAATACATAACACAAAGGAGTGAAAATCAAAAAGTTATTACTTTGCATAAAGCATGTTCGATTTGTACGACGAATCGCCTGTGGTTATTCACAATCTCGGGGAAGTAATGAAAACTTAGCTGAAATTTAAATATCAAACTACATGTGTTGTGATCAGTTCTTGTATTGTAACTACACGTAACGATTAAAATTACATTGGTCACAATACTGCTGACTTGAGAATGTTGAGCAAACCGAGTTGAAACATTGATCCAACAGATTATAAAGTTAAGATGTCGGTAGACGTCGTGGTAGATGAGATTTTAATCTGTCCAACAATTTCAGGTTGTCATTATATCTGTATGTTTGGCGTTCCCGTACTTTATGATCACATCTACACCGATAAAACTGAAGATTACTTTGAACATGTCAGCGAAACCTATCTGGGCAAATGGGTTGCCACTAAGCCATACAGAGTCGTAATATGGATAGTCTCCTGTCTTGTAAGCATGGTATGTTGTTGTACCTTTGGACTCCTGTGTTGGCACATCAAGCTCGTCCTGAACAACGAGACATCCATCGAACAACTAATAAATGCCAAAGAAAGGAAGAGATACGCCAACATGGGCTTAGTATACAAGAACCCCTATGATAGGGGGTATATCAGAAACCTAAAGGAAGTCCTGCTGTATCCAGGCCAGAAGAGCCTTCTCAATATTTATAGTCCGTTCTTCAACGTGGACTTCATTGAAGGAGCTATCAGAATGATGTTGAAGAAAATCAGAAGAAGAAAAAGAAGAGCTCATCATCCGAGGAAAGTCGTGTGACTTGTGTGAAAACTAGAGCAAACTATAAGACAAGCATATCAGCTGTGTCGAAACCTCTAAGTTATTAACAAGTATGTATACAACGCTAAAAACATAATTTTTTGTACCCACCACAGTTCCTCGCGAATTCCTCTCAGCGAGTACTAATTGAACATACTTATCCCGAATTAAAGAAAATAAAACGAAGAAATGAAAAAATATCTTGTCTCTTTATTATATAAATACAAAAATATATTGTTTGGGCATAGATATTTACGATAGCGGGCGCCTGAATGAGAACGTACACTCAGGCAAAATTCACAATCTCAGAATGATTATGTGGCACAACAAAAAAGATACCACAACTATATAACAGTACAAATCACAAAGTATCCTTCTTGAACGAGTATGATAGTTCGTAAGTACTGCAATGCTCTACGCCTCTCACCTCGGGACATAGTAAATAATGATTTTGGCAGCAGTATAGTAGACTAATGAAAACTCGATCGGGTTTACGTCTCCACTAATCCAACAAGATACTATTAATCACCTTGTGTATCGAGCTATATATATATACACCATGCAATGTTACTTGGGCACGCCGAATCAACAACGCCAAAAAGACATCTCACAATCCTTGAGTCAAACGGTAGCTCCAACTCAAATAAAATGGGCTCAAATTAATTTGTAGAGAGTTTCTTAAGTGTCCACCGTCTCCAATGACGGAGACCGTCGGAAACAATGGCGAAAATCGACGGTGGGAAACCTAGCAAAACGGCCATCGGATGTTGAGGGCTCATGCAGCAAATCATCATCAAGGAGAGCGTCAGGGGGTTGACGAGCAAACCAAGGAATACAACATGAAAGAGCTTCAAAAGTGCTCATACGTCCATCTGCCTGCTCGTCAAGAAGATAATTGATACTCGACGCCTTCTCTACCTTTTCATTTATGAACTCATGAACGAAACTCGGGTTCTGTGGACGACCTGCATCCGAGAGTTCCTTGATGGATTCAAACGCTTCACAGATGACAGCAACGAGTAGATTGATGACAATACAGATAAACAGAATGACAAATGAGTAAAGATACAGACGGGCAAACCACCAGACAAGCGGTGAAATAGGATACACAGCAAAGTCATCAGAAGCAAGGGCGAAAGTGGCATATATGTCATCACCGTTCATGATTGCGAACAAACATTCGGCCGAAGTAGCAAATGTCTTGAACTTCATGTGATGAGGGCCTAAAACAACCCAACCACACAAAGCATAACCCATAAACAATGTGAGCGCACCGATCATAAACTTCAGGAGGTCAGGGAATGATTTTTTGAGGGTGAGAATGAGAACGTTGTAGGAACGCATATAGCCGAGGTATCGGATGATGCCGCACCATACCAATAGCATGCCTGAGCCTAGTAACACAGATGCATATTTGAATCTTCCAGCGGAAATATGCTGAAAGTCCAGGAGGATCTTGAATATTGATCCTGACACGATGAGGATGTCATTGAAGACAATGAGGCACAACCAGAGATCAAGGAACTCAAGTCTGTCGCTCCAGCAAAGCTTAATCTCCATTTGGTGCTGGAAATATTCCACAGTTTTGTTGTGGAGCTCATAACATCGTAATACCGAGCGTACGCAGAGCACAAATGATATGATCGATAGAGACATAACGAAGAAGTTGAGGAATTGACGTGAAATAATCTCAGATCTGTACGGCCAGTTAGAATAGGTAGCATTAGTAAAGTCAGGAGCGGCGGTGACATTTAAGTTGACCTGAAAGTGTGTAAATAGATGGACTAGTATCTTAATAAAAACCCGTGATGAATTTCCATCGACTTAGGGGATGGACTTTTATGAAAATTTCCTAATGAAGAAGATTAGCCGTTAATCGACGGGATACCTTGGAAACTTGTGTTTTCATCCATCCTTACGTGGAAAATTATGTTTTCGCACCAAGGGAGACTCCTTATTTTCAATTTGAAAACGAGATAAATCCAACTCGCTACTTAAAAAAATCATGTTTTTCGAGCTGTATATTATCTAACCTGGTATTATTTGAATGACCAATTGAATTCCGCTTACCTCGATTTGTCCGTCATGTTCTTCATTATCATAGTACACAGTACAAAATATCTTGTAACTGACTAAGTAGTCAAATACTGTCTGATGCCGTCGATACATCGTCCGAAGATTGAACTCAAGACGCGCGTGTGCTAGTCTGCAAGATAGAAAACCGACGATTATACCCAGTAAGAGTGTATCTACGGTAGATAGGAGAGAATCGGCTACTCTCTACTGTGTATGCCTTTTATAAAACAAGCAAGTACAAAAAAACATGTTTTCAGCACAGAATCAATGAAACAATCCAAAAAAAAAAAAAAATACAGAACATCAAATAATCACATTCTTCAGAAAAAAAATCATGATTTACTTCAAACATGGGAGTACTAACCGCATTGACGCTACATGGGGCAAATGAAAGGGATTTAGGATTCAATGTTCAAGAGTTTATATTAAATTTTGTAGGTGGGATTTACGTGTCTGCATGGTTATGAAGGGAAGAAGAGCCTCAGATGTACTCCTTCAAAACATTGCAAAACTTCCTTGCGACGAATTCCTTGGAAAGGTGTGTATCAGTCAATGACGACATTACAGAACATTTACCAAAACTGGGGTTGAATTGGAATACGTAAATGCGCCGTCTCAACTTAATCTAGCACCGCACAGAGATCGCTTCAGAACTCACTCGTCGTGCCTACTTTAACAATGTAGTAGAGTGGCGTGAATGAACCAATGCCGACACGCGATGAATCAATATTTGAGATATTGGGTGACAATTTGTGGTTAACAAAACCTTCCTGCCGCCACGCCGCCGCAACATAGCACTTGTGCGCGCGCAGTCATTTGATTGTTAAACTGTGTTATGTTCGGTGTGCTCCAGCTTCGTGTTGGAACCAGCAGTACTAATGAGGGCATCAATTAGCCGAAACAGGTACTTGTCCACTACAAAGGTAGATGTTGTGAATTTTTCCGAGTTTACGTGAGATGTTTCGTCTAACGTGGTTTAGATACCGGAGCATTATAATAAAATGACTGATGAGTTACGCATTGCAGTCGACGTTGTTTTCCCAATATAACTATTGTTTTTTCCTGATAACTTTACATTACCTTATTTTATTCGGCGTACCTATAACTCCATCCAGTGACATTGATTGTTTAGCTTGTTTTCTTTCAGTCACGTTTTACTCCTTCGTTTCTAATCATAATTTGACTGTACGTCATACATGCACGTGTGACTATTACATTATGAGCTGCCAGATTTGATAAGGTACCAGATTCTGTTGCCCTTTCAAATATAAGTCATTTATGGTTCATTTATTCGCAGGCAACACCGGGAGCTCCCTTAGAATCCGAATTAAAGCACGCACAGTCCTGCTGTTTTGGTTAAAGTTAGGGCTGCATTTCTGATACAGGCTTTTCAACTTTTTCCAATATCCTCAACATCGTCCTTAAGATCACAAACCCTTGTTTCGAAATTGCTGCTTGTCTGTAACCGTGCTATGGGTCTTTCGTGATACTATACTGAGGTGATGCTGTGGTACGTGTGGTACGACTGATGTTGTTGACAAACTGAATTAATAGCTGAGTCGGTGTTGTCGTTCCCCTAAGCATCGTCATCTGTCATCGTAGCCCCAAATCGCCAAGCCTGGCTAAATTGGGTACCATATGGGAGTCAAGTCACGTCAACTTCCTCTAAGAAAGTGTTTTCATTCACATGATGGCAGCGGTGCGGAAGAAATATGCCAAAATTTCCAAAGAATATTGCAATTAGTACGCTCACAAGAGTGGACTGGGACAGGTTTCACCAGAAACTAAATATTTTTCTTAAGGCGATTACGAAGAGCGAAGAAAATGATGATGTTAAAGTGGCCATTCTGCTTGCAAGTGGCGGTGAACTCGTGTTGGACGAATATGATACAATAAAATTCCCGACTCCAACAGAAGATAGACCGTGCGCCAAGAGCCATTTCGATACGGTGGTGGCGCTATTAGGAAAGTGCTTTAGAAGGGGCGAAAGCTGCCAACTTAGTGCTACATTTTCCACCAAAGGGTACAGAAAGACGATGAGACTGTCGCGGAATGGGTAACTGACCTGAAGTTGTTAGTGAAGGGGTGCGAAT
>JAQFXQ010000147.1:0-11262 GCA_034693645.1 Pergamasus crassipes | reverse complement strand
GAGGTTGTTTTCCAAGAACTTTCTTGGTTTCCCTCTGATAACTTTGTTATCTTGAATTACTCCTGTGTGACAAATTCTTTCTTAATTGTTAATCTAAACTGTACATTTTAAAATAATAGAGTCATTGATAAGAAATTGTTAGCCCTTCGAAGGCCAAGAGGCTTCTTTCTTCGTCGCTAGGCGTTCAACTGCGTGCGAAGTTGAAAAGATACGTGCTGCAATTTTGTCACTGAGAGACGAAAGGCTACATTGACACCCAATCGATTTATCTGTTTTGTTTTTATAACTATTGAAAAAATTGCTTTGACATTGTGGATCATACAAGAAGTTGGACGGAAATTGAAGATACACCGGATCGAAGTAGGCGACACGAAGCCACCAGGAAAAGTTCTGTGTGCTCCAGTTTCGTGTTGGGACCAGCAGTATTGATGATGGCTTTAATTGGCTGAAACAGGTTTTTGTCTTCTGCAAAGGTAGAGATGGTGAATTTTCCCGAGTCTCGGGAGATGTTTCGTCTAGTGTGGCCCAGGTTTTGGATCCAATTAAAATAACTGATGACTTGCGCATGGGAGTCGACGTTATTGTCCCAATATAAATATTGTTTTTTCCTGGTAACTTCATGATATCTAATCCTATCCGGTGTATCTTCAATATTGGTCCAATCTTGTATTTTAACGGACTCAACAGCGTCTGTCCGAAAGGATTGTGTCTGTATACTATTTGATATAAGAAGTTAAAAAAATAATATTGACCTCATAACCTTAGAACTCAAGTAAAGATATTTTTTTTTACGAGGAATATCAAGATCTGCGATAATGATTGCATTATACGTCGGGAAACTAAAGTAACATATGAAGTCAATTCGATCAACTTGTTTCGCTTTCGAGAATCAAGTGCACAAGATTCCATATCCTCCAGGAAGAGATTATTGATCCAAAGGTCACCTTTTCGAGGAATTAATAATAAATGTTTTCGATTAATACCTTGAAACCTAATACCTTGTTGACTTAGTATTTCAAAAATGTCTGCTCGTTCACTTCTGAAGAAGGCATGAATTCTTCTAAAGTGCGTCCATCCCAACGATTCTTCTTCCTGAACGCACCCGTTTTAACACTATAATCCTATGATGAAAGTTAATTAACAACAAATGGTGCACGCCGGAATCGCACTTGATAACGTAGTTATAAGTAAAAAAAAAACAAAGAATGATTTTTGGAAAAAGAACGTCAATTGAATCTCGCAACCATCAGTCGTTTCCTTTAGGACAAAATCTGAGCCAAAAAGGACAACCATCCCAAATCAACCAAAAACACTTGAACGCTCATAAGATTCCAGTGTTAGCGACTCCCGGAACCCACAATATTTGTTGTTATGACGCTTTTGTTACCATTGTTGCGCAGCTCAAAATATTCGTGCAAGCACCTGTAATAAAACATTTAGCGCCCCCTGAGGGCCAGAAAGGTCCCCCATACAAGCAAGTTTGCCTACCCATTCTCCCTTGCATAAAGATTCGATGAGCTTGGATTTTGCTGGTCAAAAAACTATCCGTGTCAATATTGGCAATCCTTCTAACAACATCAATTACTCTAACGACACCTAGGATGCAAACCGTTGCCAAATTTTTACCAATAGTAAGCGCTTTGGTGACTTCAACTACCCGCAGTGTAACTACAGAGGACGCTCGTAGCACTGATTTGTCGCCCTCTCTTTCATCTGTTTTTTTTCTGAATGGCGCAGTCTCCTCTGTCTGTCCAATCTGGTGGCGCAGTTTCCCGCGGTCCGGCAGAAAATTTTCGTAGATCGATGGATGAATATCTCTACGGATGGTAGATCAGGTCATTGTTATTGTTCTGGAGATGAGGGGTTGCCATTGAATGCAAATTGTGTGCAAGTAGAGGACACGCTGCACGCACTGGTATAGCGACTAGGCAGTAAAATTCATGAGTACGTGGACAAAACACGTAATTAATTTCTATGAGAGCGGTTACCAGTGGTTCAGCGGGATCATCGCGAATGCTAGATTAACTCGGGCTTCCATGATCATGCCCACGTGGACCTTGGGTAAGTATTTGAATCATACGACTACTCAGAAACATTTAGTTGGAATCAGTCCAGCAAGGTGAACTCATACGGTTGCCAGCACCTGACTTTTTTTTTGAATCAAGCTTCAGGACCCGCAATCTAACGCCCACATTGAACCCTGTGACTACTAGGCCAGCCGGGGTATACTCTTAAAGGGAACTACAGTCAGGGACCGAAGCCAGAGATAAAGAGCCTGTTGAGTATCATACGGTGCGATCAGTTTCTTTTTGAATGTGGAGTTAACTGCGTTGTACTTCTTGATTGCAACTGTAACAAATATATAGTGTAACGGAGAACGTCTACGTTCATCGGGAAACAGTTTCCAAGAAGGTTAGTCTGGATTTCCATTTAAGTAGCAACTCGTGTCAAAAAGTTATTATCCCCGAGTGGTCTAGAAAGAAGGGGGGAAGGAGTTTGGCGAGTGCGCTACCAAACGTTAAACAAACGAGCTGGAGTGAGTCCATGCGCTCGCACGCCATCCGACAAATGGCCAAAAGTCGTACTTATCATCTCCGCAAAATTATAATCTGTCTGCGATCTTATCATCTCCTCTACTCTGTTTCATCTGTTTCAATCTCTGTGGGAACAACCAGATACTTACAGCCACCACATTCGGTAACGCAGCAAAACAAAATTAACTCGAGCTGCGTGACTTGGCCACGCGCATTTCCCGACTTCGAGGCATGTCCTCCTTCTTCCACCACTGTTTATGAACGGAACTCAAAGCTCACGTGCATATTTTCACTTTCCTCATTTACAAATGCGGTGGCCCTAACCTTGAGACCTTTGTCGTATTACTTATAGTTCGAGTTACCATTGAAAGGGAAGGCACGTACATAGTTGATTAACAAATGGTTAAGATCAACGAAGCTGGGAAGATGTGCATCAAATGTGGTATGATTCGTCTGCGCTGATCGACATACAACCTCACATGGTTCTCTACTTCATACACTCCTTCCAGCAGAGTTATTCAGCAGAAATCATAGTGGCTAGTCGTTATACTATACTTCGTAGTCGTGAACTATACTTCATGCACAACTTGGGACAGCATTTCGGTACTCGATAAGCAGTCTGAACAGCGATCAATCAATATAGTTCTTTCTCTCCAATAGATGTTATGATCGGACTAAGTGATCAACCTAAAGCTTTCTACGACCCTGAAAAGCCCAATCGAGATTTGATACTGCATTAGCACATCCCAGACATCGACGCAAACTAAGACTAGAGGCAGTGTGCTGAAATATATGATAAAGAGTATAGCGCAGTAACAACAAATGTAGTTACTATCCCAGAGAACGTTTTGGCTGCGGCGTTCATGACGACGGTTAACATTAAAAAACAGCTACGATGAATTGCTGCAACTTTCGAAGTCTCGTGCAACGAAAAATATGGCCTTCGTGCAGTTCAGGTAAACCTAGTAGAATCCAACAAAAGACACGATGTGTAAAAAAAAGAGATTGGTACACACTGAAATTAGAAGTTCGAAGCGTTCGAGTATCAATCAAAGTGCTTGTGGTTTCCACCTGTGATAACTGTAAGCTTGAATTTGTTCCTTAAACTAGTTTGGGAACAAAAAGTCTTGCGAAAGTGTGTTCGCTTGTCCACTTCATTTTTAGGGTGACATTACCACAGAACAATGACCAAGGTAGACTTGCAAAATCTCAAACGAATGAAAGGTTCAAACGGTAAGCTCAGGTTTTCAGAAAAGAGGTTGATGAACGGGCTATCATATTTCAGATAAGAAAAACTATCACAACAAGCCGAAATATTAGTAACAACCCACAATAGCAACCCATACACAGACAAATGGATTGAGTTCCCAAGTTTTCCAGGTCAGTGCGGAGATTGTGACGATCTTATCTAGTTACACATCCCACCAAATGCACCACCCCATAATCTTGTCATCCCATCATTACTGTCTAAATTTTCAGGTGAAGTATTCTCAAATTCTTGTATTGTGTGCCCTGATAGAAGCACTTATCTCAAGTTCAAAACCTCTGGCAACCATCCCCCAGCCTTTGATCCTTTCCTAACAAATCATGGTCATCGCCTGATGTACTATATTCGGCTATCTTCTTTGAAGACATGTACTTTCCCCCTTCTCGTTGTTTATAACAGCTTTCGCATTTGAACTGCTGAAAGTAAAAATGTCGAAACACTCACAATCTTTGCACTCATTCAATTATCGAGAGATTTAGTTGACAGACAACAACAGTAGAAAGTACTCTCAGATCCGCTCAGTGGATACATCTATGGATGGAGAACTCGGAATGTAGTGGGAGCTGTGGGCATGTCAACGGGACTGACAACATACTAAGGGAGCAGCATGTTAAAGTAGCTGTCGGCATATCGAGAGAGCTGCTCGGATATCGTCGAGGCTGTCCTATTATTGAATGAGCTGACGATACCGCTAGCTCCTCCGATATGCCGATGGCATACGCACATCGCGACCGGCATGCCGAGCGAGCCATTGGTATATCGGAGGAGCTGCCGGCAGATCAATGGAACCATCGACACGTCAAGCAAGAGGCCGACACAACAGGGAAACTGCTTGCATATTGAGGGAGCCATCAGCAAGTCGACAGAGCTACCAATGGAGCCAACGGATGCGGAATGAGTTTTTGGTATATCGAGGTAGCCTTGCGCCCATCATCAGTCTGAGGAATAGTAGTTTTAATTCGACCCCGAAAGCTATGTCTTGACTAGACTGTCTACTGAATAGAGAGTGAGATCTTTTGAGGAGTCTGTACGAGATCCTATGTTAGCCTTCGACCACATTCAGTCCCGTATGTCGAATATAAGCAACAGGGATCCTAATACTGCATCGCAACTACATGTCCTTCCACTTTCACGTAAACCGCGAATAAAATTTTGTATGAGACTAATCTGTGGAAATTTGAAACAGATGAACATACACGAGTAGGCAATATTAGTAAAGTATAAGAGGATTCATCAAACTAACTCATTATATTTTATGCTCCCGAAGTTGAATCGTTGTACATCCTAACTCTTTCTGACAGCAGGCCCGTTCCGGTTACTCAAGAACTTGACTCTTGTATTCAGGATGAGCGGTGGAGGGGATACTGCGGACGAAGCGCTGACCTACAAATGAAGACTAAAGTTCAAAGAGCAATGACCAACCATCAGACCTTATTCACTCTTTGTCGCTCACTACTTCGTCAGTCATTCAATATGGTCCGGTCGAGCCAAGTGTTCTCCTATTGTATGAAGACATAGCTCGAATGACTTAAGAAACTTGAGAGGAAAATATCCTCTTGACCCTGACGGAATACTTGTTGACGCAGGCCTGCACATTTTGACGTATCAGGGTGACACTTGGTACTCGTTTTCATGTCGTCAGGGCGTTGGTGCCCTGAGAGAAGAATTTAACAATTTGAAACGACATTCAAGTTCGTCTTTGTTGCACAAATTGTAGGAATCTGATTTCAAAAAAAATCTCTTCACTGTCTGGTGTATGAAATGAAGCTCGACAGAGGGCACAAAGCCACTGACTCCAGGTTTGCTGAACCTGGTTGTATTCTTGCTGATATTTGGGTCTTATTAATCGTCAACGATAAGGGTTCGTTCTTTGGTTCTACGTCGTTTCGCTCTTTCTCATGAATAAACTTGATTAGGAGTTGTTTCGCACAATTTCTGTAGATCGATGTCTGTCGGACGTTTGACCCAATAACAGAAGAACAAGAGGTCCCAACCGGTTCGCTTGTACATCGTCATTGAGATGTTCTTGAACTGAGAACGATCCATCCTCAAAGACGATTTGATCGGTATCGTACCTGATTGGTCTTATTTGCTTTCTAAACTAACAACCATATTCAATTTAAAAAGTGCACGGGGCAGACTAGGGTCATGGGGCAAGCCCCTCGCACTATGAGTTGGGGCTGTGGATTATCCTAACCTTTTTCACATATTTTCGTAGAAAACACGCGATTAAAACCACGCTTCAACAACAGAGGAAGCGGTACACACTTAGATTAGTGAACAACATCACGCAGATAAGTAATCTTTTGTATTCACTTTCAGTTGTGATGAGTCAAGATTCAGAAAACATTTTGTTCTTATGGTTTGTAGGGGAAAACCAAGAGTTGTCCACAGGGAACCTGCACAGCGTATCGTATTGTAGGTTTGCCGCTTTTTCTCACGGATGAAAGCTCAATTTCCGTCCCATACCAGCACCCCTTTGTAGTTGTTTGCCGTTTATCATGGGATGTGACCAAAGCGCTGCTATCACCTCTGCTTGCATTAGGGGACTTTGAGCCTTGCACCCGGAGCACCCGCTCGATACCTCCTACAAACTATCGTGACACTTCCTCCTCATATTAGAAAGCTGTTGACTAGCATATCCAGCTATAGTCTCATCCATGAAGAAAAACTGCGCAGGGATTTATTGGGACTCGAAGTCGGTGCCGGAGAAGAACTGGTAGGTTCACCGAAAGTAAGTGAGCACACCTATTACATGAAGAAGGTGTCGTTGAGATGGGACAGAAGAACAGACTAAAATACACGCTGACAGCGCTTCTTTTTGGGAGGTTCATGAAAAATCAATTACCAGCAATGATGAAAGAAGGACCGAGCAATCGGGCGTGGTGGTAGCGCGTCGGACTTGCATTTGGAAGGTCACGGGTTTGATACTCAGGCCAGCCATCCTGATATATGTTTTTGAGACTTTCCCTGTATCACCAGGCGAATGCTGGGATGGATGTGGCTAGCCCTGCTACACAGGTCTTCAAGGCTTAATAGCGGTTACACTGCAAAAAAAAGAATGAGATATCCCAGGAAATAAGAGTCACTGGAAAGTCCCGAGTTTCACGTGTCAGGATCATGACAGTGAACATGTAGGATAGCGATTCGAGGTACAGTTGTTCTTATTTTCACCCATTTTCTTTAAAGCTATGCCTAGGTCAAGGGAGAGCAGTTGACGAGAGATCGTGGACTGCCTCGCTCATGTCCCCGCACCCTCAACGCTGGTTCATCAGAACAGAAACGCTCGCTACCTTTAGATGGTACCTTTAGATCTAGTTAATTAATAGAAAATAATTCATGTTATATGGGATCTGTATCATCATGCTCCCTGTCTTCCTCGTGCAATATCATCAAAGTTTTCACTACTCAATTCAATGTTTGATGTATTTCTCTTTTCAAAGAAGACGCCCTTTCCCATAGTGGAAATCGGTACTATTTGGAGAAGGACTTCATCAATAGACCGCCACAATAGCCGAGCAGTTCCATGAAAGAGTTCACCAAATCCATCGAATGATGATTCGGAAGGTCTCGGGTTTGAATCCCAGATCGCCCATCCTGGGCATCCGCAGGCAAATGCAGGAATGGGTGTTGCTAGCCCCGCAACATAGACCTTCAAGGTTTACAGAGGGTACACACTTTAAAAAAATCGAGAGTGTAACTGTTCAAGGATTGTGTATTCAAGTACTTGATCATTCTATGTGGACAGCTTCCTCAACGAGCAAGGATTGGATCGGCACCGTTCACGACGATCAAATAGAGCAGTTTTTTACCCCAAATAGCTCTAACTCGTCACTCAGCCTCACACACCACTTCCGCACGTTCCCTCTATTTCCACCGCTCCAGTCAGACATTGCCTATTCTCCTCAGCAGATGCGAACTGTCATAAATTGCTATTCTATCAGCGTTAATGTATTCGCTAAGCCTTGCGCGATTGACAAACTCAATCTCCACGCATATGGACGAAGCTTCGACCTCAAGATTGTCGCTGTATTCGAGGCCTGGGTAACAGACGTACTGATCAACGAAGAGTTACTAGACATCGGCTGTCTCATTGTGTGTAGGAAGGATTGGCGAGTCCGTGGTTTCTCCGCCCTAATCCTGATGAACGTGACCTCAGTAGTTGTCCAACTGTATAATGTCTGAAACCGGAACTCCCGTACATGAACCTACTATTCCCCGGACGAACGGATCGCGTAGCCTTCGCCTCCTTCTTTGGTACCAAACCTTCTCCTGCGGGTTTCCAAGCCATGCAAAACGCATATAAACGACTCAACATCAAAGTTCGTTTTTTAAAAGTTATTCTATTACACATTGAGGAAAAATGGCGTGATGCAAACGCGACGAAGTGGATAAAAGAACTCATGATAGGTGGAAAGATTAATTCCTCACCCTGGACCGCCTCGGCTCACGCCTCGTTACCCACTAAGTCAAATTAGGCGATGGGCCAATGTTTCAATCACTTTCGTGAATATATAAATTAGGACCGTGCGTGGTTCGAACCCACGCTCAGGTCCCTCGTTGGATGCACGGTGCTTAGGACAGTGCAACCGGCGCCGCCGTGGCGAAAGGTAGCTACTCAACCTCGAGCCTCAATTAGATACATATTAGTCCCGAAGGACACAAACTCCCCGATAAGAGACTCCCCCGTAAGGCGTCAGAGTATGCACTGCAGTCTACCTCCCTGAGCGAGCCGCCAAGACTACGCATACTGAAAAGCTCATACTACAAGAACTCAAAAAATTCAAGTATAATGATCTCACACCTGTTCGAGTGTGAGGTGTGACTTTTGACCAACAACCCCACAAGTATTGGTCGAGATCCCGCAAAAGCCGTTGATTCTAGGTAGTAGACAGTAGTTTATTAACTACTGACTCACCAATAGGTTGCGAACTCGGTAATCAATAATTCTCTTCTAAATCAGGGTACTATACTAATGTGTCACCAATGTGGTATAATACCAAGTTGTGATCACCCAGCCGAAAAAAAGGCTTGAACCGGGGTCATTTGAAGAAAATATGCTAGAATGGGTAGTTGAGAAGACAGTGAGAGTCTGCTGTGATATGCAGAAACATGTTATTGGCTTAAACACGGTTAAATACCCATTATGTATGTCTGTGACGTATCTTGGCTTAGTCAAATTGCAGTACTTCTAAAAATTAAACGCTGTAAAGGCTTCGAGTTCTGAGTAAGATATATACACTCATTGATCTAATAGGCTAGAACGCAACAAGTTGATATAATATAAGCTCGTTATTAATTAAGAAGTTATATTATGACAAGAGTAATGGAGTAATTATTTAACATTATACTGAACATCCCAAATGTCGTGGCGAGCTGCTGAAGAGTTATTTTCGGGTAAAAACCCGGGAAAAAATATTTTAGCCGGGTATTGCGCGAAGGGATATGACCCGAAGGGATGTTACCCGGAAATACCCGGGCAAACCTTCACCCGGAAACACATTAGTTTGTACGAAGAACTCATACCATCTGCATACTTAATGTGTATTCTTCACAGTTGCGCAATAGTTTAGTTATCATGTTCCTACCCATGGGTTTTCATTAAGTTGAAACTCATTGTTGGTATGGTAAACTTTGATCATTTTGCTGGATTTTTTTTTTTGACGGAGTTCTGGAAAATGCTTTATGCACACCAGGGAAGTTACCCTGGTAGTGTGGGATTCACTTATTAGGCGTTACCCACTAAAAACCATAAATCTCCAGTAACCCTTTGACAGGGGGTGGCCCCGGATATAATGCTTACGCCATTACGCATGATCACAATTACAATGTTACTGCTGCGTCACAAGTAGCTGAACACCAGTAAAGCGTTAACCAATGAGACGGATATGAGGGATGGGGCCTTTCAACAAACCTTTCAGATGGAAAACACTTAAACTACACACAAATTTCACACACAATTCACAATACGTTTGCAATGTAATTCTAGCACTAACTATGAGAAGTCTACCACGTATTTACAACACACTAACACAACTATACTCAAAATCATGACATCTCTAAGGCTAAATCAGAAACAAAGATAAAAATGCTAGAGCTCAAAAAGATTGCGTCCGTTCACAGCAACTTCGTTGTTGATGTTAAGGTACAGCTTAGTTATTTTTTCTCATCAGCTTCGTTCATTTCATCATCTGAGTTTGGATTTGAACCTCTCTTGTCGACTGAACTTGCTATGGCTGATATTTATGATTTCGCTGAAGGGGTGTACCGGTGGTCATGGGGTTGCTGCTGTTTTCGATGATGTGGCGAAGGCATTCGATTGTGTTTCTCATGAGATGCTATTGAATTCCCTTACTCGAATTGTTTTTTCTCGGAGAACCTAGGAATAGTTCGCTCCATATCTTTCGGGCCGCAAAAATGGTAGTGGTCATTGATGACGCCACTTCTGATACTTTTCCGTTGTCCCGTGGGGGCCACAGTGGTCTGTATTAAGTCCGGTATTGTTCACTTTCTACATTAATGCCCTTCTCTGAAGCGTCGCCGATTTTTCCTCTGACTGGAGGGTGATTGCCTTCGCGGTTGATGTTACTACTCTCTATCAGCTCGACAAAACAAATGTACTTAAAGGTGTCGCTGAGTTTCAATTTGTTCTTGGTCAAGCTTTTGAATTGAACTCTGCACTTGGGCTCCATGTGAATTCGTCCAAGATGGAGATGATGTTGTTTAGTAATAAGAATTCCAGACTGGTGTTAAATTATGGAGGCCGCTGCTTTGGAGGTGTCCCTATTGGTTTATCGAAAACTGTGAAGTGTTTGGGTGTTGCCCTAGATGATGACTTCAGATGGCGAAACCAATTGATCTTGTAAAAATAAAATGGTTATCTAAGATGACCAGTCTGAGGAGGATGCGCAGCCTCCGCTTTACCCTGATGGAATTGATCAGATTCTATTAAGTTTTGTTCTTACCTGTTCTTACCTATTCTAAAATAGTGTGGGGAAATTGCCCTAATAATCACCTCAGGATGCTAGAGGTTGTTCAAAATGCCGCTCTGAGGGCTATATTTGGCAGAAGGCGTGGACACTCCTTTACCGATGTTCGTAAAAAACGAGATGTAATTTATTGTTCGTCTCGGGGATTTGTATAAAATGCGCGTTTTTTTTATTATGAACAAAATCGTAAAATCAATCGCCCCAAAACGTTTCTACTTAAATAAAAGTTATGAGGTTCTGCACTCTTACACACTGCGCTCGGCCAGCGAACCCGAGATGCGACTGGTTGATTTTTCTACAACTCTTGAGTACTCTGCACCAAGCTGCGATTTTCCTGTTATTTGGAATGCTTCGCCTCTCGATGTCAGACAGTGCGCTCATTATCATGTGTTTAAGGTGGAACTTATGAGACCATCTTAACATTAAAAAAAGTACGCTGTATCTCTGACATACCTTCTGTTGAATATTGTTG
>JAQFXQ010000146.1:0-11263 GCA_034693645.1 Pergamasus crassipes | reverse complement strand
GTTGTTCAGAGCTAGCTGTTCCACGATATCAAGATTGCACCAGTATAGCCTTCAAAACCATGAAAATACGTAAATGGGAAACACATAGAATAATGTGGGCTCGAGCTTTCAGCGAAAGTTCATTCACAAGCTAGAGTCACCAAACCACCGCATTCAAGATTTACAACAGCAAAAGAACCAACACGTGCCCAAGTCTGGAGGCAAATGCCAAATTATGTGTCAGAAGGATGTTACGCATATGCCAAGATCACAAGATCTGCATTTGAATTTACACATTCTGCAGATATTGGTCACATCAATTGCGCGAACAGACTACCCGGTCCGGTGTCTCCATGGGCCAACATCATATCTGCACATATACTTCCGCTCGTTAGGCGCAGGATCTATAGTCGCCAGGCTGATACAACCATCACTTCTTTCTATGAAAATTGCCTCCACCATCTTCCTGACGATCGGTTCGGTCTTCTTGTGCGATAGGATCGAACTTTTGTGGTTAGGGTTCGACGGTACTAGTACCGGTTCCGGTATTTTCCGTACTTTAGAAACGAAAGTACCGGTACTTTCGGTACTTTTGGTGCCGGTTCCAAGAGGACGATTTCGGTACTCAGTACCGAAACCGGTACAAAGTACCGTGCCTGCACCGAGGTCTCTTAATTTTTCCAGGTTTTTAATTTGTGTCTCAGTTGTTGTCTTGCAAATTTTTGCGCCAGGTGGTGTTACTTTGGAGATAAGCAGATTAAGATAATAAAGTAATTGAACTTAACAGTTGTTTTTAAAGCAAGTGAGTTTATTTTAGGAACTAAGTTTGGTTTACAATTACAACAAGATGAGAGGTCACTATATTTAAATGTATAATAGATATGTACAGTATTTACGAAAGAAAAATCAACGAATGCTTTATGGGTAAGTGAAACGCTGTATTCCCAACACCAAGGACAGGAATGGCAGAGATCATATGGTCTTCACGCGGTCAACTTCCTTCGGTTCATTTGTTAACTTTCCTACTGTGGAAAAATCTGTGAACGCCTGTCTCCCCTCTGTGTCCGTGACTGAGCAGGTAGTTTTCTCGCAGCAGTGTTAATATGCAATCGGTAAGTTTGCTTTGAACCTTTTTAATTTTTTCCAGCTATCTATATAAATGAGATAGATATGCGGTTGAACAATTTATCAGTTTTATACTTTGTGTGAAGTTAACGGCTTATGTTATTTGCGTCCAACACAGAAATTCAAGTGCCGCTCCGTTAGTGATCACACCTTCGTGGAATGTCAGACGACTAACGTTACCAGGAAGCAGTTTATGACATGTCGTGATTGCAATATCTGGTTCTGTTGCAAAGTATATTTCGGCCGTATTAAGGGATGTGGAGGTAGCACAAACGGACTGAGGAAACATCTTGCTTCTCATGCTGTTCGGCCAAAAGTAAAGTCCGCTACAGAACGGGGCAAGCGTCGGAGAAGCTGACGGATCCTCAAAGAAGCAACGACTAATTACATCATTTTCTAGCGTCACTCCAGAGATGAGATTGGCCAGAATGGCTTCCAAAGAAGCAAGTATGAATTTTCTTGCAACAACTCTCGATATACGAGAACTGCTGTTTGCTGTATATAAGTTTCACTCGCCTCCGCACACCGACGGAATTAGAAGTATGCGATTTGCGTTCGCCGACAAGATGAGATCCCGACTTAAAATTGAAATTAGGAATCATTTAAATCAAGGACTCAATTTGTATGTTACTTGCGAAGAATGGACCTCAACGGCATCAAGGAGGTGGGTGCTTATATAACATTATATTTGTTCTTTAACACTGTATTGTTTTGATATTTTGTATCATGTATATATAGCATATCAAGAGATCGGGTTCCGTACTTGAGGCTGGGGGTATTTCTTCGGCAGAAAAACAGACTCCACACTTGTCTATATCTGACGATGACTTGGCGCTTTCCTTCCGAGAGAGACTCCGGAAACAGGTTACAGAGAGCCTTCGAGACCCAGCTGTTTCGGATCAACAGGTACAACGTCTCTCCACTTGCTTTAGTGCGAATCATTATGATAAATGTTGTGTTATGTAATTTAAGATTATGTTCAGCTCATACTTTTTCCTTTCAGATTATCGGGACAAACCTATTTCAAGAAACGATGATATTAACAGAAATGAACCAATTTGAGCAGAACGCGGGCAGGGGTACTGGTTTCCTCTCTCTCACCTACAAGAATGTCCTGTGTGTTTCTCCTGCTGTGTGTGGCAGGAAATATTTACACGAAGTTAAGAAGCCGTATGGGTGACGATACTCTCGATACACTTTTTTGAAAATGTAATTGTGACTTCAATTGCTTTCCTGAGCTCCAGCGTTAATTTTGTTGCCTTCTGTTAGTTGTTTTTAGAACACCTGCTCAGTTTTGACCCCAGAGTTACTCTAGGTATACACTTTTGTTTTGACAACATTATTATAACTACTTCCAAAATCACTCAAACTAAGTAAGGCGTATATATTTTCTTGCAAATAAACTATAAAAACGTGTTGTTGCGATAAATCGCATGTAATTATTAATTGGGTAGGTGAATAAAATAAGAACCGTTCACGGTACTTTCGGTACTCAGTACCGGCCCCAATGCCTGGTACCGAAAGTACCGGTTCCGGTAACTCCGTGAAGCCCGATACTTTCGGTACTGGTACCGGTACCAGCGAGGCTGTTTCGTCGAACCCTATATATAAGTACAAAAATATAAGTATTAGTCGCGTCGTTTAATATGGACTGCGTTTAAACTAGATAGAGTGGATCCCCTTTGGGGCATCCACTTTATCTAGTTTAAACACATTGGAGTATTTCTGCTAGATAATACGATACTGAGAAAACAACAGAACAATGTGCATGTAGGAATTTCCCGAAGCAAACCACAAAAGTAATTGAAAGTGTAATTGTAACTTCAATTACATTGGGTCAAGTAATTGTAATTGTAATTGAATTACATTTCCCAAAGTAATTGTAGTTTGTAATTCAATTACACATTTCTCAATGTAATTGTAATTGTAATTCAATTACATTTTGAAAGTAATTGTCCTATCTCTGAATATAACTTATGTATATATTTAGCTTTGTCTTTGAATAAAGAGAACGTTATAATAATAACATTTGTCACGTTACATCGGGCATGCATCATATACCTATATATGAAAGAGCATGTCTGTTTGTTCACTATTATCTGTTCAGCAAGTTGACGCGCCAGGACCACGCGCAGCGTAGTGGTGTGGTGGCGCGTCGGACTTGCGTTCGGAAGATCTCGGGTTCGATGCGCAGATCGGGCAACGTAATATTGTAGCATATGTTGTCCTCTTTGAGGCACCATATAGTATAATATTACACCCGTGGCACGGACAGCTCGTATTTTTTTCAAAATTTGGGAACCCTGTAGCCATCCGTAAACGTACACATATGAATGTACATACATTCAACTACATCTAGATATGAGATCATGTTATTATCACAGGAAGTGGAAACCGCTCAGTTCTAGGAGTTTCACTTTAATGAGAACTCTGTGTCAAAATCCAATTATATTAATTGTCCTATATGTGACAGGAATTGAAAGAGAAGGTCGAACGCTCTCGAAGACATTAGTTGTTCATGACTAACTGAGGTTCCGTGTTTGAATATTTATTTTCAGATATCGATGAATGCAAGCTGGGTACCATATGTGGAGGGGGCAAATGTACCAACACCATTGGATCCTATACGTGTTCTTCTTGTCGCCCGGGATATCGTGTCAATCTCGTGTCAGGGCTCAACACCGAATGTGAAGGTTGTACACAAAATATCGGATGACTTTTTGTTTGGTTATGAATTAAAACTTGTAATCATCCCGTATGTACAAATTTATAGCCTTTCATTCAAGTTAATACAGATAAATTGTAGCTATCTTGAACGTACAGCATGAATGGCATCAAAGACCTTGAGTTCCGGGTCATGGAAAATATCGTACTTGTACGCTATATTTCCTTATGGACATCGAAACATTCTTTTACGTTTCCTGTTGATCCGGAGGTAGGACTAAGGAGGGACGTAGGGCATCCACCGCCGTTACTTCTAATGCCAGGCCGCATGGTGTCCCATTCGACATGTAACGAGAATGATCCCGTTGGACAGAAGTTTGTTATTGAATACCTGGAAGGGTTCGCTTCTGGCTGGGACTCTGGCAGTACAGCGCATTGTCTTGAGTTTCTTATTTACAGCAGAAGCCTCGGTATCGAACTTTGACATCCATGATGCCTTTTTTGAAGTGGTGGAAACAATAACTTGACGGTGCGCAAGCTTTCGGCTCATCAGAGAGTGTGGAGGATTGTATCGAAGTTCTTGGCATATCTCATTAAAGTCTCTTTGAATACTGAAGTCCTCCTCAGTATAGTAATGAACTGGATGCAATACTTTGAATTTTTCCACCAGCCTTTTACACTGTTTTTTTATAAAAGTCGAAATGGACGGCACTTTGAAGTTCTGTCGTTTTATCCGCGGGATGTTCACAATTTGAACCGACGTGGCGGACTTAGATACCATCTAATTTCACAGCAGTTTCTCAGTCATGAATGAACTTTAAATCTACCGAATGCCTATATTCTCAGTAGGGCACTTACAATAGGAACCCCAATGCTCCTGAAGACCTGTACGACTGCCAACACTGTTTCAGCAAGCTTTTTATTATCAGCGCTCTTTTGGCATATAATGCGAAAGAAATCGTTTCATACTCTTCAATGTTCAGCGCAACTTTATTCATAAGACGTACGTGGAACTGAGATGCGCAATCTATGAACTAGTCAGCTGATACCAATACTAAATAGTTTAGCATTAACAGCCATAACTCTAACTTCACAGATGTTGACGAATGTGCAGAGAATGATACCTTGTGCGGCAATGATAAAAAGTGTGTGAATACACTTGGAAGTTATGAATGCGCATGTGTAGGATTGTTGAAGAACGGTCAATGTATGGATCCTTGTGAAGGATACACTAACTGTAGTATAACGGATAAATGTGTCGTTGACTACACCACCGGAATGCCAAGTTGTGAGTGTAGGATGCAGTCTGTTCCCTCATTGGGTGCTGGAGAGAAGCCTCTCTGCATATCTGGTTGGTATTTTGGAATATTCCAGTGTTCTCTGTATTTTTACCGACATGATAGCAATGATTTTCTGGTTGTCTTTCCAGCGATCGATTCTGAGGTCATTGGACGTATGGTGGAGAATGTAACGCTCGTGACCGGAACCAGAGTTGTGGCTTTGCCTACTGCGATTCCGATGTTTTCAGCTCCGATTGTGTTTTATGCATATCTTGAATCATACGAGCCAATTTTCTATCATTTTAAGCAACATCGGCATCATTTGACGTTTCTCAAGTTGTTCGTCATACATGGAGCCAGCAAGATATTAATTTCTGGAGATGGCACGAAGGTAGAATGTACTAAAGAAGATTGTAGGATTACTCAGCCATTCAGTACTTGTCAGTTAGAGTTTCCCCGTAACCTCATTTATAAGGGCAAGCTCAAAAGCATGAAACAGATTCCATACGTCAAGCAACACGTTGAAAACATAAAAAACGTGGTCGTGACTACCTCTACTGAAACGATAGCTGTGACCTGCCATGATCAGAGCAACTGTCAGAGAGATACTTCTCTATTTGTGGCATATAGTCTGCTATTCGACTACCCGTCATCTGCAATCTTCAAGGGCGGTGGAGGACAAGGTTTGTCTTTTTGCCAACGAGTTTCTTATTTTATCTTGATCAAGTTCTTGCCGAACACAGGCATCACTGAATACTTCAGTAGTACTTATCAATCGGTTAGGTATTTAGCCAGTCAGCAGAACATTTTAAGTTCAATCACCAGGTTCTCACTCTAGAAAGAGTCGTTTCACACCGTACGTCATGTACGATTAACACAGTTCTTCTGGCACGCCGACTGGCAAGAGTGGTGCGTGGTGAACTATTGACAACAATTATTTGCTTCATTTATTCTCAAACTTCTCTTTTTGTTTAAATTTATTTGCAATCGTATCATCTGGTTGAATGAGTGACAGCAAAGTTTCTTTGATAATCATTTTTGCAGCAGTCAGTTTGATTCATCTTCACATTCACGCGTATCCCCTTTGAGATGACGTCTTTTGATTTATTACTGTTCCCCGTGCATCATGTGTGCGCGCATGCTTTACCACACGAGGTAATCCTGATTGACCTAAAATGCAATTGGCAATATGAACACAGACATAAGTGGGACACCACAGCATCATCACCATACCTTCAAACATTATTAAACATATTATGAGCGTTTGAACCGAAGGCAACACGCGGTTATCCGCCCATTGCACCCACAAGAATGGCATTCAGCCATCCATGATTGAGGAATTTGCAAAGGAACAGAACGAAAGAAGAGTAAGCATCAGGAACACTTGTCTTGAAGCTCTGGTCCAACCCGAGTATTTTTTTATAAGGTGGAATTTTGCAGCTACAGCCGAGTATATTTACGAAAAAGTAATGACGTCAAATTCTATAGGACACCTAAGCCTAACCTATACTGTAAAACAGCTGGGTGGTCGTAGTGTTTTCAGTCGAGTATTTCAATTGAATAGGCGGTTCTTGAATCTTGGCTAAAACTCAGCTTGACCTTCGCTCTTAGGAGTGAGGCAGACGAACATTTTACAGAGGCTTTCACCCAGCCTCAAGCTTAACTTTGATGCTTGAAGGGGGAATACTTGGATGATACATTGTGAGCTTTATAGCGACTGCTCATGGCTGCCCAGCATCGTCTGTAGGATGAGGGAAACTAGTTCTGCCGAGTAGTCAAGGAGGAACAATGCCAACCCATCGTCGAAAAGTTGAGATGGAGCGGAAAGGGTTGAGCACCAATGTTACAGATGGCTTAAACTTATGTCTGATCTTATTAGTTTGAACTTTCGGCTCCTTCAGAATCATCTCGACTCAATGGTTACTTAGTATGTGACAATTTATATGTCTCAGTTTTCCTTGAATATTTATTTTAGGAATAATGCCTTCCTTGGCGACATTCATTCAAAGGAAAGTCGAGTTCAATAGTCGAAATCCGTCGGCTCAAACTTTCACAATAAAAAAATCAAATGTAGCTACCGTGTTTTGAAGCAGCGTTCGTTTGAGGCCCCAGGTACCTAAACCCCGCAATTATGTCGGAGATCTGCCGTGATATCTCATCGGGACGAATTCTCGAGAACCGGAAGCGCCTTTTCTGTTAGGTATGTTAAGCGGAGGTGAAAGTGATTTCTCTCGGGTAAATCTGACTTTACCAATGCCTAAAATATGTACTTATATATTTATACGCCGGATCACTTAGCGAACCGTGTAGCTTGAGGTACGTAATTTTCATCGATTGTGTTGGGTCGTGCGAATAAATGTCAAGCCGGAATCATTCGCTTGTCGTGAAACTTGGTGGCTCTCTAGTTTTTTTCTCTGAAAAAACTTTGTGCGAAAGAAGAAGTTGGCACCGAATTGTTGGGTATCGGTCGATCTTGTTGCATTCGAAATGTGAGTCAATGTGTAAAAATTGTATGCGAACTCATTAATGCACTATGGGGTCCAGGGATACAGCTGAGTGCTCGCGAAATTATTTATAAGGAGACAGACTTCTAGAAATTTTGTAAGGAGCAATCCAGAAATGAGTGTGAGCTGGAAGGTGATTTTAGAAAGTACGGTATTAATGAAGGCGATCCTCAAGCATTCCCATAAGTCCATAATATGTTCTTCATTGGTAATCAATCAACGTTATTCATATCGTGAGTAGGTTAGTTTTACGGTCTGAATCTGAGCTTGAGGAGCTACCGCAAAACTCATCGTGGTCTTTTTGGGAATTTTGAAATGCTCAACAGCCTAATTTGTCGTCATTATCATAAACTGAACGAGAATCTTCACGGAAAGGAGACTAGTGCAACTTTCCTTCGAGCCTGTCCGGCTGCGACATGTACGTGTCCGTCATTGCCTCATTGGCATATTTGTCAATCGTCGAATCATCCTGATTAGCGCATGATGGTCAATATACCGGACTTTTCATTTGATTGATGCATCGTGGCTCAAGGAGGTTTCAAGGCCAGGGTATGTCCAACTCTGCCACCTGCATTGATTAGTAGACGCGGTTTGAGAGACTCTAAGAATCACTGTACGAACGGATCTTATGAGATATATTGAGTGATATGACGCGAAATGCACTGTGTCAAAAAAGAAAACAGAATACTCGGCAAAGGATAATGCCTCCGTGAGTGAGTCACACAGGGAAAACTGACTGCATAATTATGACACTAAGAGATATAAAAAAAGGAAATTGTTCTGTTCACTGACTCGATGCGGTTGATAACAACTGTTGATCCTTTCCACTTTTGAAACCCGAGAATACGTTGCCCGACCACGATTAGGACCACTAGTTGAATCCATTAACAAATGGAAGCCTTTTTTCCTGAGATTTCACTGAAAAGAAATAACGCTGTTCTGTTTCGCCAGAGCTCAGCCCGTCACGCTTTGGCGATGTGCAACACAATTTTCTCGTACACTTTATGTCGTACACTCGGTCCGTTCGTCAATTTCGATCTCTTTGTAACCATTTTGTTGAGAACGTGTTTTAGCATACAATCGTGGAAAACTTAAATTTGACTTACGGGTTCTGGTCCGACGATACATAGGGGATTTGTTTTCACAATACACTTCCTTTCCTAGTAAAGGTTACTGTTAATTTCAGGTGTGCCCTGTGCTTACTATACCGGGTTGGAACACATGTATATTAACTACGGGCCATGTTTTTTTGCCTTCTTCGCCGGATTTGTGTGGCTTCGCAACTCTGTCGAGGAATCGCCACTTCTGAGGCATCTAAATGAAGTTCATCTCTTAAATATGAAGCCTCTGCCAGTCATGGCACGACAAGCGCAGCCTAAAGAACTTCTCCTGTGAGTATCATGTGTTGATGAAACTAAGCAAATGCTCTTTTGATCTCAGTAATACATTGTCTCCAACAAGTCACTACTTCAAGTAAGGTCTCCATCGATTGCCGTGTAAGCACACTCACTGGTAGTCGAGGATGACCAGCCTGCTCGATGGTGTATCATGCTTTGTATCTTCAAACGCGTAGATTTGACAAATTCACCTCATTCACATCGTTGTCTTAGCAGGAAAAACTTTAGTAGCTTCCGCAGGGTTACAATTATTTCAAATCAACTATTGCTTTTACATGCATGGAGAACGGTTAATCTCGGTGGAACCCTGAGAGCGGGTTTCGCCAGAGACCCGGTCTGGCGTTCGTGACCAGTACGTTTCTCTTTTTGATAGCTTTCCATCAGAAAATCTGACCTCGAGTAGGCGGTGGACCAACATGTCTAGAAGCCGCACGGAGGCACTGGGAAGCACGATAGCTACAAGCCTCCTAATCTTCAATAGCTAAACCCCTCTCAACAGGTATAGATTCTGATTGAAACTTTCACCAGTAGAGAACAGGGATTATTACTTTTCTTGTTTAGGTCTCTCTTCGACGAGGATAAGTGTATCTACGACAGAAATAAGCAATTTGCTACCCTTGGTTCTGTCATGAATTCCACATATGAACTCCTTCTTCCAGCAACTCTCTTTCTTCCCGGCCTTCTGGAGTTCGAAGAGCGTGGCAAAGTCATGATCCTCGGGTACGCACTTACAACACCAAGAATATCTTAATATGAATATTTATTGGCCCAATTCTGCACATCGATAAACCTAAACGTTTGTTTTGTTCCAGGGCAGGCACTGCCTTTTAAGCTATGGTTGAAGTATACGCCCATGACTGGATGAGGGCCTGCTGGCTTAAGTTGAAAGGCCTCACTGGGGAAGAAAGAGTTAACCAAAGGACGATATGCGAGTACGTTCAAATAGGAATAATTCCTACAGATGACTTTCTTATTGTGGTACCTGCTGTAGAGCCATTAAGCCCTGTATCGCGGGACTAGCTATATTCGTCCTGGTATTTGATTGGTGTTCTTGGGACACTCGAGAATATTCGTCAGGAGGGGCGATCTGGGTTTCGAACCCGGGATCTCCGGATTGCAAGTCCGTCACTACCACCACGCCACCTTGATTGGTTAAACGCAAAAAAAAAGTTTAAAAAACGGTTTTATTTTTCCGCCCTTTAACAGTTCGAGAACGGCAGTTTGCTGGTTTGAACCCAGTAGGAGTTCAGTTCTCCGCTTTTCCGATAGCTATTCCTCTTGATTGTGCTGGGAATCCTAAGTACTACCTCCGTCAAGTTGGGTTTACCATCCCCTTAATTCTCAAACGAGAGGTTTTCTACTTCCAATCCATCAACAATATGATAATACGCTGTAATCTCGATTTCCTGACTATTCACAAGTATTCAGGCATCTGTTCGAGACCCCAGAAAATGTATGCATAAGTGTTAATAAACTTTTCAGGGTCACGGCATTCGAAACGTTTCATCTTCCGAATATGAAGAGGTCTCAGCTGGAGGAAGAATTATTCAAAAAATTCAACCTCAGTAATAATGAAATCTATTGGTTCTATCGAATGACAATATTCGATCGTGAGATTAGCATTGCACCATTTAGTCGGTTGCCGAACAAGGAATGGACAGATCTCATTATCGAATCAGTCAAGCAGGCATCACATACTATTAAGCACGATCTTGAGGTAGCTCATAAACTGTTCCATGGAGAGGCTACCGAAAGTCAAAGACTTAAAAGGATCGGTGCAAAGCGTTCGGCACAACGATTTTAAATTGCGTGTCAATATTTTATGTTCAGTTCGTCTTCCATTCGTTCAGTCAAAAGAAATAAAGGTTATTTTTCATTTATTCCAATTCCGTGTTTCTACCTAAATTGTCTTGTATTATAGTTACGAACGTAGGACAAACTGAGTTCAAGACTTGCCGAAACTGTTGCTGTGTATTGCGTGGAACGAAACTATTTCTGTGTAGAGCACCTGTGTAGAACTTGCTTATTATTTTATCTTCAAATTTTTAGAAAATTGACAATTATTATGTAGCCACTAGTGATAATATGCGCTCGCCCTTTGTTTGTTCAACTGGTCGAGAGGACGCTATTATCTGATACTTAGTATGTACAACCACACAGAGTTGGGTCAATTCATCAAAAAATGGAATTGAAATTCAATTCCAATTCACCTTCAAAAAATGGAATTGAATTCCAAGTCCAATTCACCTTCCGAACATGGAATTGAATTCCAAATCCAATTCCTGGAATTGGAATTGAAATTTCAATTCCATTT